>JADBJO010000365.1:222500-235000 GCA_016801955.1 Conus betulinus | reverse complement strand
TATATATATATATATATATATGATTGAAAGCAGCAAAACAGGATTCCTCTGTTCAGAGAAACAAAAGAAGAAAAGAAATGTATAGTCAAGGAAGAGACAGAAGAGAGAGAGAGAAGAGAAAGAAGACAGAGAAGAGAAAGAAGACATAGAAGAGAAAGAAGACGGAGATGAGAAAGAAGACAGAGAAGAGAAAGAAAGACAGAGAAGAGAAAGAAGACGGAGATGAAAAAGAAGACGGAGAAGAGAAAGAAGACGGAGATGAGAAGAAGACAGAGAAGAGAAAGAAGACATAGAAGAGAAAGAAGACGGAGAGAAGAGAAAGAAGACAGAGAAGAGACAGACCGACAGAAAGAAGCTGGGCAAGAAGACAGTATACAGTCATGGACTCACCCTCATCATCCCCACTATCAGAGGAGGAGAAGGGGGAGGCAGAGGTAGAGGCTGACCCTCCTCCCCTCCTGTCCTGTTGCTGATGTTGCTGCTGCTGTTGTTGTTGTTGTTGTTGTTGTCCCATGATGGCGGCGATGGAGAAAGCCGTAGCTCTGGACGACAGCTGCGACTTGACGGGACTCACAGCCTCCCGCACCCCCACCTCCACCCCCCCTGGGGCGGCGGCCGGTCTCTCGGGACTCACCGCCATCTCACCACTACTGCCACTACTTCTACTACTCCCCCCCGACTCACTCACTCACTGCTCAGTGAAGCATCGTAAGCTTTTTCACCCACCTCTCTTTGATCTCTCCAACTGTCGCGTCTTGCGAGTAGTTTGTAAGATCAGACACAACAATCGAACCAACAAAAACAAGCATACACAACAACAACAACACAACAACAACAAAATCCCACTGGCTCCGACAAAGTTTGTACTGACTGATATGTCCGGATCTCACAACCATGTCCAAAAAAAAAAAAAAAAAAAAAAAAAAAAAAAAGAAAAAAAAAAAAAAGAGAAATAAAAATCAAGTCAGCAACACTTTGTTGTTGTGTCTTGCTGCGAAACACTGTTAATCGATATTGTTGACCTGAATTTCACCAAGCATCGACGGGCGGGTGAACTTTGTCTGTCTCCAACACGCTTCTTCGAACAGACTTTTAAAAAAAAGAAAAAATAATCACAGAGTGAGAAAGACACCAGCAAACCACCAGTAAAAAGAGTAGAAGAGCGTAGCAGAGTGCCAGAAAACACCAGAACCGGATGCTGCAGCCTTCCTCCAGAAGAACTGACTGCTGTCTGGAAGTCCACTTCAATTCAAAAGCTTCTCTGGTGGTGGTGGGCAGCAGCAGCCGTCCTGACACTGTTGCCGAAAAGCTTTTTTCCGAGAGCCGAGCCGGGGTGGGTTGTGTATGTGAGTGTGTATGTGTGTGTGTGAGTGTGTGGTGGGGAGGGTGGGTGAAGGCGGTAACAGCCCCCAGCAGCCTGAAGAGTCTTGCTTGCTACGTTCCACCAGTGGGCTGCTTTGTCAAGGCTGTTGTCATCACCGCGGGGCGTCTTGCCGCAGCCGCTTGATCCCTCCAACGGCCGCCCGAGGTGACAGAAATGGCACGCTGGCGAAGACCGAGAGTGAAAACTAGCAGATCAACGTGAGAAGACATGATGCCTATCGCTCCCTTCGCTCCTCACCCCGCCCGACACCATCAACGCCCGACACACACACTCGCACACTACCGGCTCTTTTTGCAAGCCGCCTCGCCATTGGCCGACCCGGAGCGGCGAGAAGCCACGCCCCTTACGATCTAACACAGGGAGGGCGGAGTCAGAGCGTGCGGGGGCGCCGCGGCGAGCTTTGATTGGAAGAGTGGCGGGTGAGAGAGATGGACGAGGGTGCGGGAGCAGGAGAGGAGGAGGAGGAGGAGAGGGTGGGTGCCAGAGCTTGAGAGGGGGGAAACAGCGGGTGGGGGGGGGGGAGGGAGGGAGGGGTGTGGCGCTGTGGCGGGGGGTGTAGCGGGCAGGGCAGCTCGGTGGCAGGCAGCTATCCACAGTGTTGTTTGGTGCCAAAGCCGGGTCGAGCGGCCCGCAGAGGAGCGGAGCTGAGAAGTCAACAAGAGGAAGCGCCGCCATTCTTTCACGGCCCCGTGAAGAGGTGAAGAGGCTGGGAGGGAGGGGAGGGGGACTGAGGAAGGAAGGAAGGAAGGACAGAGAGGTAGAGAGGGAAGAGGGTGGTGTTGGGTGGAGGGTGGGCGGGAGTGGGCATGAAAAAGTAAGGGAATGGGGGGAGGGGGGGAGAGGTGCACAGACACAGGAAAAGAAGACAGAGGATAAGGAGTGTGGTGGTGGTGGTGGTGGGGGGGGGGGGGGGGGGGGGTTGAGTCCTGGGACAGGAGCGAAAGTGGGAGGGAATGGAAATGATGGGAAGGTGGGGGTTGAGATGAGGGAGTGAGGAGGAGAGGTCGTGGTTGGGGGTTGGATTGGTGGTGGTGGGGGTGGGGGAAAGGGAGGTGGGGGATGGCGGGTTTTTGGGGTGTGTGTGGGGTGGGGGGGGGGGGGGGGGGGGGGGGGCAGGTTTCAGTGCGGCATTGATCAGGCTAACTGGCAGCCTGAGCCGTGCAGTCGATAAACAGGAGGCGAGGCGGGGGAGCGGTGGCGCTAGCGGTAATTACGGTAATGGAGCAGACCCGGGCTAATGGAGCACACCCCACCCCCACCCCCCCCCCTTCACTTCTCTCCCCACACACCTATCCCCCTCGCCCCCCCCCCCCCCCCACCCCCCTCTTCTCCACCCCTCAGTGTCTGGCCAAGCGGCCACTGGTGCCGACCAGTTTGTACACACACACCCCCCTGCGCCACGCCACCGCCGTCTTGTCAATTACCACGTGCAAGGCAGCAGTCAACAGCCCTCCACCCCACCCCACCCCCCGAGCACCCCATCCTGATCCTCCCCATCCCATCCCACCCCACCAACCCTTCACCTCGGTCCCCCAGACCCTGCGCAACGCATAGTCATAGCTCACAGTCTACTGTTAACAGCACACACACACACACACACACACACACACCGCCCCCCCCCCCCCCCCCCCCCCCCCCTATACACACTCACACAGAGGTCTCATCCTTCCGCCTCCCCTCCCCTCCCCACCTCCCCTTGCTTCTGTTCTTTCATGTTTCATGTTCGCTACCGCACAGCACTTCATCGCTTACTACCAGAAGTGACAGGTGAAAAGAAGACCAAGAGGGGGGGGGGGGGTGGGCGGAAAGAGGATTGAGTCGAGCTGGAAAGTGTGTGTGTGTGTGTGTGTGTGTGTGTGCAGGGGGATGGCAGGAGTGTGCGTGATAGAGGGGTGCGCGGAGAGGGAAGGAAGGGGGGAGGGGGCGGGGGGGTATGAGCATTAACCGCAGACTAATCCAAGAAAGTGGGCTCAATGGTCTTGTAGATCTAGGGATGTAAGCGACGTGGACAAGCAGCTCACTCTGATAAAGACATCAAGTGACAGACATCACAGGGGGGGGGGGGGGGGGGGGACATCAAGGGGGGGGGGGGGGGGGGGGGGGGGGGGGGGGGGGGGGGGGGGGGGGAGCGCGAAGTGGGAATCTTTGTGTATATGTGTGTGTGAAGGGAGTAAAAGAAAGGGGTGGGGGGAGGTTAGAGGAGACAGGGACGGGGTGGGGGTGGGGATGGGGGGGGGGGGGGGGGGCGGGGGGGGGGCGGGGTGTTATTGGGAGGGTCTGGGGAAGGCCGCGCGACTGGGGGTCATCGAGTACAATTTAACTGATTATTCAAATACACGTATGAGCTAAGATACAAATGAACACTCGACACAGCGCGCACGGTGGCACTTTTTGAGCACATAATATTAAACAAACAACTGACTGTCAGACAAATATTTCCTCTTCAGAAAAAAGAAATGATGATGATGATAATGATGACACAGGCATAATAACTCCACGGATCACAATCAGCGTGAGAATTCTTCTGTGGATTTCTCATGACTGTTGTTTGTGAAGTCACAAGGAGACATAATTATTTGTCCAAAAATTCACTTGTCTGCTTATACAGTGTGTTAGATAGATAAACACTCTATCTTTGGTCTTTGTTTTGTGTTTATTTGTGCTTTCGCTTCTTTTCGTGTGTAGTGTTTCAAGTCCCGCACAGCAAGCTTTTCTAGGTCTGACAATGATCAGTCAGCTTAATGGGAGACATCTGACACAAGCCGCCTGCAAACGGTAGAAATGTAAACTTGAATCGCTTCCGATAACGCGAAATTGATGATATAAAATTCAACTGTAATCAAGCGTAAGGGGAAGTAAGCAACCAAATCTTGGGATTGCTTACCTGCTCTTGACTACAGGTACAATCCGTATTCCATTCAGTTGGCCGCTCAATGCCAGTCTATCCAGCCGATTCAGCTCTTCCATCCGATCGTGTTGAAGCACTGGAAAACTTTTATGCCCTGTCAGAACAAATACGATGCTCGTGAGTCGGAGGGGAGACTGTGACAACGAGACCAACGCTTTTGAATGTTCTGTCAAAGCCGCCTCTGCAGGCTATGTTTTGTGTCAAGCTACGAACGTATCGATTATTTTAGCTTTCCCTTTCAACACAGTTAAGTGAGAGGAACAGTGCCACTCATATAAATGTTTCAGACACATGATGCACACACACACACACACACACACACACACACCACAACACAGTATTGTTCAAGTCCATTGACCTTGAAATTCTGTCGTTAGTAACGTAATGGTAATGTTGCTTACAGCCCAGCCGACCGCAAAGGGCCATATCAGTGCTGTCACCGCGTTGAAGTCAACTCACAAGTGATATTAAAAAAAAAAAAAAAAAAAAATTCACACAACCCTTTAAGAAAGAAATTTTGTTAAAAATCTTTTCCGTCGTCAAAAAAGCTGACAAATACTGTAGATTTAATAGGTTGCTGGGTTTGTGAGTCACGTGTGCGGTTGCGTTTGTTCATTCTTTAAGTTAAATGTCTTTTCATTCCTAAGTGAAATCATACCAATATCTGTGTGTGTGTGTGTGTGTGTGTGTGTGTTGTGTGTGTGTGTGTGTGTGTGAGAGAGAGAGAGAGAGAGAGAGAGAGAGAGAGAGAGAGAGTTTATATGTGCATTTTTTTATGGGTGTGCGCGCACGTGCGCGCATATCGGTGTTGTGTTTATGTGCCTGTGACACCACTAGGATGAGAGCGCAATATTAATCTTATGTTTGTACAGCGACCCATTGAAATACATGTATGTGTGAAACACGGATGTAAAAATGTTACTGTAGTACATATTCCGCTCTCGCGAGCGCGCGTATGTGTATATGTATGTGTGCGTACGTGCGTGCGTGTGTGCGTGCTTTTTAAAGCCTGCAAATGGGGTTTACCAACCGGGCCAAACCTAAAGATTTTTTTTTTTGTCTTTTTCTTTTCTTTCTTTCCCCCTTTTTTCTTTTTTTTTTTTTTTCTTTTGTAATCCCAGTATTTCTGTTAACTGGGTTCATATTTGCATAAATCGTGGCATATTTTTTTTTTTTACTATCTGAAGCATTAAAAAAAAATGATTTCAAGCTTCTAAGTAGTCGATTAAAGAAAATGAAAATCAACATTTCACAGGTATCCGAGAAATTTCATGTTTGTTGAAATGTTGAAAAATGTACAAAAGTCAAGGCAGAAATTTCTAGTTTCGCGCAAAGTATTGGATTTGGTCTTAAAATGCCATTTCTAAACTTTGCGTTCTTTCTGTAAATTACAACCTGTTTAAAAAAATGCATTTGAAAAGCTGGTAAACCCTGTGTGTGTGTGTGTGTGTGTGTGTGTGTGTGTGTGTGTGTGTGTGTGTGTGTGTGTGTGTGTGTGACATTATGTTCACTTGTGTGTATAATCTACACACCTATATGTGCAATCGAAATAATATATACATATATCTTTTTAATACACCAATGGCTTTTACACAGACGACTAAAACGGTATAAATTTTTGTGACGCTTATTTGAAATGATTCAGGTGATTTACCAGAAATAACTGATCGATCAAAGCAGGCGAGAAATTTAGTGTATCAGCTGAAAAACAATGTTATTTTATTTATTTTATTTTATTTTATTTATTTTTAACCCGACTAGACTGATAATCTATATGGTTGTATTTTTGGAGTGAGCGTGCGTGCACGTGCGCGTGCGCGCGCGCGCGCGCACACACACACACACACACACACACACACACACACACACGCGCACTCACACACACACACACACACACACACACACACACACACACACACAGATTATATGAGAATCTCAGTTTACATCTGTGTTAATATTGCAGAGTATTATATTTCTATGTACTAGCTTAACTTGCGAAAAAAGTATTTGATACAGATCTGTCACATAACTATTTTGAACGTCACTTTAGTTTTAAAGTATGTCACTTGGACGACAGAAGCACAATAACACAAACCAAAACAAACCAGTAATAATCTTTCATAATTTAATCCAGTACCGCAGCCACAAAACTTGACATGCACGTCAAAACTCTCTCTCTCTCTCTCTCTCTCTCAGACTAGTTTGGAAGTTTGGAAGTTTGGAACGAGGAGTGGACAATGAGAAACATTTTTTTAAAGCCGAGTTTAAGGACTGACTTGTTTGTTCATGTAATCGAGAATGGTCAAAAACATTCATTCATGTGAACGATGTTCTTTCTGTAGCACATTCAAATCTTCCCTATCTCTAGCACCATATCTAAACCGACTGAAACATCTCAGGGTTAGAACACTTTTTATGCCTTCAGGTTAAGAACCTTTGAAAGATCCACAGATTACGTTTCGGAGAAAAGACTTGTGAAAAAAAATGACTTTCCATTTTGTGGGTTTCCATGCAGAAACACACAAAATATATTTGTAAAGCCTTTGAGATTATAAACAGATAATTTGAATTATGATATGCATATTATTTACATGCCTCTGGTTGGCGTAAACCTCTGTTCATATGGGTCTATGGCCTAATCAATAAAAGTCTCAAGTCTCTCTCTCTCTCTCTCTCTCTCTCTCAGGGCTCATTCTGGAAATTGAAATGCATGGGTCATCGAGCTTTGCTGTCAAAATCTAATGGGTCATTTCTGGACTGTAATGGGTCAGTTTTTTTTTGGAAATAATCATCATGATAATGATTCAATGGCTTAGGGTTTAGATGTGCTTAGACAGGTAGAAACACACACACACACACACACACACACACACACACACACACACACACACACACACACACACACTCTCACACTCTCCTCTCTCACACACACACACACACACACACAGAGAGAGAGAGAGAGAGGAGAGGAGAGAGAGAGAGAGAGAGAGAGAAGAGAGAGAGTGGTGTCTTCATTCAACAAGTTTGTAATAACTTTCAGGAATTCTTTCAGTTTCTTCCATCACCCTTCAAAATGTTCAATGTTAGGAACACGAAGAGCTTTCTTGCATTTACAAAGTAAACTTCCTTCTTCAGCCCCCCCCCCCCCCCCCCCCCCCCCAGCCCCCCCATCCCGTGAATAAATAAATGAATAAAAATAAAAAATAAATAAATGAAAATCTTGAGAGCGACCGAAACTACCATTTTTTTTCTTTTCTGCTCTTTGTTCGTGTGTGTGTGTGGTGTGTGTGGTGTGTGTGTGTGCTGGAATCAGTCAAACTGAGCGCTTTGACCTAATCAGCTGTACTCTTCTTTTTTTCATTTGGTACTGAAATATGCACCTCTCTCTCTCCCTCAATCTGTGTGTGTGTGTGTGTGTGGTGTGTGTGTGTGTGTGTGTGTGTGTGTGTGTAGAGGGCTTTTGACGAAAGATCTAACGACACGGGAATGAACAGCAGAACAGTCAAGATGTTTTTTACCTGGACTCCGCACATACTACAGGGAACAAACCGTCCTCAAAGCCGTCCGTAGACATCGGATGGCTCAGGCCCTGTCTCCATGTTGCCTGTACTATCGCCTGCAGGCTTGAAACGTACAATGTATTTAAACTCGTTATGTTCACTGACTTTTCACCTAGCTTCGATGGTCTCAAATGCCAGCTGTTTGAAAGAGGAAATAGCTATCACTGCCAGGCAGACCCATAACTCCAAACGAATGCTGGTCACGACACCAACTCGCCTTGCAGAAATGATAACACAGAGCACACAGAACAAACAAGGAGACTCCCCTATATATTCAAGATCGAAAAGACTGTGCCAGTCTTGAATGGGTGTTCATTTTGTGTTTGTACATCATGTGTCCAGTTGTTGTTGCTATGTAGATGTGTCACGTACAGGTTTATGGGCAAGCTTGGAACATCCTTTTTTTTTTTTTTTTTTTTTTTTTTTTGTTGGTCTGTGTGCTCTGTGTCGTCATTTTTTGCTAGGCAATTCGGTGTCGTAAGCAGCATTCATTTGGAGTAATGGGCCTGTAATAATTTCATCGTGGGAGCAAGAGTTGCCCCACTTGTTTGTTATTTACTGTTTACTGTCCTATGCCACATGTAAGATTTCTTTTCAGTCAAACAAACAAACAAACAGTTTGAAATACCGCGTTTTGCGTGTTATTTTGCATTTTGGTTCGTTTTCAGCAGCATCACAGCAAATCTGTTTCAATCTTATGGTCATAATTTTACTGACCGTTGCTAACAATCGCTCAAAGAGACCATATTCTAGACCAGGTCACTTTATTCGGGGGCATATTCTGGCCTAGGCCACTTTACACAGAGGCATATTCTGGCCTAGGCCACTTTATACAGGGGCATATTCTGGCCTAGTCCCACTTTATTCGGAGGCATATTCTGGCCTAGGCTACTTTATACAGGGGCATATTCTGGCCTAGGCCACTTTATACAGGGGCATATTCTTGCTAAGGCCACTTTATTCGAGGGCATATCATAGCCCAGGCCACTTTATACAGGGGCATATTCTGGCCTACACCACTTTATTCGGGGGCATATTCTGGCCTAGGCCACTTTACACAGGGCACATTCTGGCCTAGGCCACTTTATACAGGGGCATATTCTGGCCTAGGCCACTTTATTCGAGGGCATATTAAGCCCAGGCCAATTTACACAGGGGCATATTCTGGCCTAGGCCACTTTATTCGGGGTATATTCTGGGGCATATTATAGCCCAGGTCACTTTATGCAGGGGCATATTCTGGCCTCGGCCACTTTATTCGGAGGCATATTCGGGCCTAGGCCACTTTATTCGGGGGCATATTCTGGCCTGGTCCATTTTATACAGGGGCATATTCTGGCCTAGTCCACTTTATACAGGGGCATATTCTGGCCTAGGCCACTTTATTCGGGGGCATATTCTGGTCTAGGCCACTTTATACAGGGGCATATTCTGGCCTAGGCCATTTTATTCGGGGGCATATTCTGGGGCATATTATAGCCCAGGTCACTTTATGCAGGGGCATATTCTGGCCTAGGCCACTTTATTCGGAGGCATATTCTGGCCTAGGCCACTTTATTCCGGGACATATTCTGGCCTAGGCCACTTTATACAGGGACATATTCTGGCCTAGGCTACTTTATAATACAGGGGCATATCTGGCCTAGGCCACTTTATTCGGGGGCATATTCTGGAGCATATTATGGCCCAGGTCACTTTACGCAGGGGCATATTTTGGCCTAGGCCACTTTTTTCGGGGGCATATTCTGGCCTAGGCCACTTTTACAGTGGCCTATTCTGGACGGGATAGAGTGTGGCCTGCTACACCGTATAAAGGGTTGTTGAGATCACAGACATCACACATAAGAGGTCCGTGGTTAACACCTCAGTGACGTCGTCAGATCCCTGCGAGGTGGCATAGCAGGGAACACCAAGGGAGAGGTGGCAGCTCTCATTTGAGGGAAACTGATGTGAGAGGTCAGTGTCAGGCGACGCAGCGAACTTTCCAGCCGGATGGGTGACAGCGGGGGCCTAGTCTGTGTCGACTGGGGAACGACTCCTGGAGATGTGGGGCGATCGGCGATGGAGCGCTGCCTGACCACGATTACCGTGGCCTGTAATCTTTCCATGCTTTCCAGCCGGGCACGGGGACACCCCTCACGGGGTTGAGCTGAAAAATTGCCCTCTCGCCCGTTGTCTGCGTGGATCAGAGAATAGAAGGGAGTTGTGCCGCGCTCCACCGAACTTTCGTCCTGCTCCCTCTGTGAGGCGGCCTCACGCAGCATAGGACCATCGCCACCAGATAAGAAGGCCGCCTGGCTGCCCTGAAGACAGGACTTTTGAGAAGGAAGCAGGTGAAGTAAACCGACGCCCATCGCCGGCCGAGCAACACCTGAACGTGAACCCAAGTTCATATGGACCAGAGCTCAGAGAACGATAGACGACGGCTTTCAAACGGAACCAGATCTACTGTCGCCAACGACAACAACTGCCACAAAGTATGCAGAACTTCAGTCTGCAAGTTATTCTGTCCTTAAGGGTCTCCGGCCAAAAGGTGCGTTAATATCTCACTGACCGTCCCCACCCACCCTCACTCACCGACAAAAGACGTTCCGCATAACACCCCCCCCCCCCCCCCCCCCCCAACCCCCCCTGTCTCCCCTCCCATAGAAAACCCCCCCCCCAAACCCCCCCCCCCCCCCACCCCCCCCCCCCCCCCCCCCCCCCCCCCCCCCCCCCCCCCCCCCCCCCCCCCCCCCCCCCCCCACCCCGCAAGTCTTCTCTGTCGCCCTCCCAGAGCTGGTGACGGACAGGTCTGTCATTCCCTGATGTTGTTTCCCCTCCACCCTCCACCCCCCCTCTCTCTTCTATCTGCCTCTCCTTGTGCCCTTCTGCCGGCGTTTTTTTATTATTTTTTTTTTTCTTTTAATACAAGTTCCGTACAAGTTTTCACGTCTTAATGATTCAGAAAGGAAGACAACAAAATACGATGAGAGAAGATAGTAATGTCAACATTGCAACAAACTGGAAGATGATTTTCAGTTCCTTGATGAATGTACATCAAATGATGAATTACGAAGTGCGTTGTTAATCGAGATATAAGACAGTGGGATAAAATTCAATATAAAAAAGAAAAAGTATAGTTGATAATGAAGTTTATCAAATTGACGCAAAGAAGTTTGTATTTGAATGATCCAATAAGAGAGCAAACATGAAATAGAAATACATTATTCTTACCAGATGAAAGCTTATAATTTTGATAATTATCATTATATGTTATATCAAACAAAAGTCGGTTTGACTTTTGAAGTAATACAAAGTTTTCTGAGTGTGATTTGGCCTGAGCGGCTGATTGCGTGCCCATTCGCCATGTTTATTTTCCATATCACACTTGTACCCAACACTCACATCGGCAACACCGCTGCGCGACTTTTTTTTCATATTACATTTGTACCCAACAGCACATCGGCACCAGCCCCCCCCCCCCCCCCCCCCTCCGCCTCCCCCCCCACTCCCCCCACCCCTCCTCCACATTAAAAATAGCCTACTGCGAACTATGACGAAGGTACCGGACGAGGGTTCAGCTCGACGTCCTGTCAGGGTCACGGTCGTGACTCGTTCTCTAGCACGCTTGCTCGTTGGTAGTGCATGTGAATTCGTTAAGTCAGCCATGATTTAATTCATTAGATATCAAACAAAGTACAACCAACGACTAATCGCAGTACAGGGGCATCTGCCACTCAGCCGACTGCTGAGAACATGCATGGGACATGCCGAGGATCATAAATAAGAAATGAAGATAACGAACAAGTAGGGTAACTCTTACTCCCATGATGAAATGATTACTCGCCCGTAACTCCCAACTGCATACGTTGTTGTTGTTGTTGTTGTTGTTGTTGTTGTTGTGTATGATGTGTCAAGTACAGGGTATTTGAGCGAGCTTGGAACATCTCTCTCTCTCTCTCTCTCTCTCTCTCTCTCTCTCTCTCTCTCTCTCTCTCTCTCTCTCTCTCTCTCTCTCTTCTTCTTCTTCTTCTTCTTCTGCTTTTCTTTTGTTGTTGTTGTTGCTGTGATTGTTCTGTGTGTTCTGTATTGGCCTTTCTGCTGTGGGATTTGGTGCCGTAAGCAACGTTCGTTTTAAGTTATGGGCGTACGTAACAGGCGAGTAATTAGTTCATCATAAGAGCAAGAGTAACCGTACCCGTTCATTATTTACTGTTTACTATTCCCCACCTCGCTCAAAATTTTCTGTCAGTGTAAGAAAAGTTCGCAAACATGGACTTTAAGAAGGCGACTTATCCGTCTTGAAGATTTGCTTTTTGCAACAGTCGCTCGCCTTCAAACATCTTTTCACTGTGACGACGTCTATCCCATCAACGATGAACGTGAAGGAAAATTTGTCTAGTGGGTTGTTTGAATAAGGCGACCCTAAGGCCACCCAATGACGCAGAAGCTATTTAACGTGTTGAGACAGTCGGCAAAAACATCACACGCCCATTGGCGTAGCTAGCCACTCGCGTGACACACTTTTGGAGCATTACAGAATGAACGCAGAATTGTGTGTGTATGTGTGTGTGTGTGTGTGTGGTGTGTGTGTGTGTGTGTGTGTGTGTGTGTGTGTGTGCGTGCTATGTTTTATATAGTTACTGAATTGTTAAAACTTGTAAAG
>JADBJO010000365.1:192500-217500 GCA_016801955.1 Conus betulinus | reverse complement strand
GCTCCCCCCGTTATTGAAATATGATTATCATATGCAGGGATGCAGGGGGTTATAGACAGAAGTATTTACGCTTTCACAACCAAAATGCGCTCTCGCATAGGCACATGCACTCTGTCACTCACATCGGGCCCGCACAAAGGTGACGGGAAACCAATAACATTTCACAGAAAATAATCAACTTTTATTTAACTTGACTCCGAGCCCCCACCCCGTCACCACACAACACAATTATCTGTATCATACAACAATGTAAACATCATACAGACAATGTCATAAATCGCATCCCCCTGTCCTTCAGTGATTCTTACTTAACCAGGAAAGACAATATTTTCACTATACATTTGCACATTTATAAACTTAAGAACAAATGAAATATCCCTAACTTGCCAGCATTCCTTGATTGACCGTCAGTTTCTCTCATCACACTGTGCGACCACGAGCTGAAGCTGCCACATTGTTGTGTTCTCCCGATTGGCCAGATCCCAGTTGGGGAACACTGGCAACGTAGCTTTAGTCGCACCCTCACAGCGAGTCTTCCGGACTCCACCGCACTCCGCCCTCTCCACGGAAAGGGCTCCTGTCGGCCTCTCCCACAGGTCTTCTTCTCCGGCTGCAAACACCCCACCGTTGTCTGGCAGCTCCCTGTCTAGGCTCCCACAGGCTAACACATCTTGCTGTCGACCGTCCCCACACGGGAGACAATTCTTCTCGTCGTCGGCTCTGAGGCTACAGCAACCTCCACTGTCTTACGTCCCCACCTAGGAGACAACGAGGCGACAGCAACCTCTGCTTCTCGCTGTATTTTCTTGAGCCCTCAGCAAGACGGGCGAGTTCACTTTCCCTTAAGTGAGTCACACACTTCCTGGTTTCCCAGGCACCTTATATACATTCTCAGACAAGAGAGAACTCGAGTTTAACTGGGTTCAACCAATGGAATCACTGGCACACACATATCACACGATTTGTACCAATAAATCCCCGAGTTATTTTTGTTCCACCAATGGAATCGCTAGTCACCTACACATACACACACACCACAGCTGTTAGCACCAACAAGGACTTGGGTACCAAGTGGTTAATGCATAACCTCCTATTCAACTCATGTTCCATTCCCCAAAGCTACCCATTATACTAACAGCCTGGACTTCCCTACCAGCAAGGACTGATGCTTCAAGTATTTACTACCTCTCTCCAGACAACAAGGTGCAAACCACGCAATAGGCCGAAGCCTTCCATTCATTCCTCAGAACAAGAACGACGGAGTGGTCATTGTACTCTGCCTGCAGGCTGACGGTCGCCTACCCAAGACGGTCACCTGAGACGATTGCCTTCCTTTCAGCCCAGTTAATAGCCAGTACCCAAGTGGACACTCTCCTTACCCAGGACCGGCAGGTCGGCATGTCCTTGTTGCTATCCCTCGGACATGCGAAACACTTCCCAGTACTCTCCCTCCTTCAGTAAACTACTCGGGGTATTCCCCCCTGGTGATGCCTGAATTCGCACACTTGAAGAACCCAAGGAACTTGCTCTCAACAACAGCAAAACTACCCTTAATTTGCCTAAATGCTTGAGAACGTTCGGCCGACTCATGACAATATATATATATATATATATATATATATATATATATATATATATATATATATATATATATATAATAAACAGGGTCATTTTGACAAACCCTTCGCGAGAAACCTCTTCCTTAGTTTCTGACGGTTCAAAGTATAGATCCATACCCCAAACTCTCTCAGTACCCGATCCTGACCCGCCCACCTGCCCACCCACCCCGCACTTTCTTCCCTTCCCTTCTCTCTGCCTTCACCATTCCCAGCGGCCCATTCTTCCAGAGGAGGTGAAACAGTCTGTCCAAGCTAGGTGATGGAATTTCCATTTTGAACATTCGTAATCCAGCGTCTGGCTACATCACAGACGAATGGCCTCCTGACGTAGTGAATAACATATGGTGTGCCGTCACTTCGTCAGAGAGAGAGAGAGAGAGAGAGAGAGAGAGAGAGAGAGAGAGAGAGAGAGAGGGAGGAGGGGGGAGGGGCAAATAAATAAATAAAGTTACATTAACGGAAAATAAACACAAAAACAGTTTTTCAGAGGTTAAAAAACGAATTTGTCCATGAAAGAAAACGACAACGACGACAACGACAACAACAACAACAACAACAACAACAACAACACACACACACACACACACACACACACACACACACACACACACTGGAGAGAGAGAGAGAGAGAAGAGAGAGAGAGAGAGAGAGAGAGAGAGAGAGAGAGAGAGAGAGAGAGAGAGGAGAGAGAGAGAGGAGGAGTCACGTTGCACAGGCGTTCAAAGAAACTATAATTGAAAAAAACAAAACAAAACAAACAAAAAATCCTGTCCAACAGAAAATATTGACCGAACTTTTTGTTTTGAATGAAAGAGGAGAAACATGGAAGCAATTTGACGTTATTGAGGATTCCTCATATACATATAAGACGTGATCTGGTTGTCTGTTTGTCTGCATATGTCTTTCTCCCGTTGTCTTTTAAGTCTGTTGTATGTGTTGTTGGTTCTACATACCCACAGTTTTCGTTTGATCATTTCCAAACTTGGCAAAGTGACTCATTAGCATACTGGGCAGATTAAGAGTGAATCACGTTTGTGTTAGCGAGTTGCATTAATCACACTGCAGTGCGACAATATGGCGAAGGGAAGCGATGTTTGGATTCCAAGAGAGCCTGACAAGCCTCGCCGATGGCATTCATAGAGACTCAGACCACCCTACTTTCTGTCAGCCGAAATAGGTTAGTGGGAGAAGTTAGAGTGGCGATCTAAAGATCCCGGATTCACACAACCCCCCCCCCCCCCCCCCCCCCCCCCCCCCCCCCCACCCCCCCCCCCCCCCCCCCCCCCCCCCCGCCCCCCGCCCCCCCCCCCCCCCCCCCCCCCCCCCCCCCCCCCCCCCCCACCCCCCCCCCCCCCCCCCCCCCCCCCCCCACACACACACACACACACACACACATTTGTTCAAAACCTGTCTTGCAAACAAATTTCCACATGAAACCGCACACACATTAAATTCTGCAGGCAATTATTAAAGAGTTCATAGAAAAGCAATGACATACCCGGTTTTGGGCGAACTGGGGAGATTCCCGATTACTTTTAAAGTGATAACCCAGACTATCGCATTCTGGATACACATATTAGAGTCAGACCAAGACTCTTACCAACAACAGATTTATCAGTCAATGATCTCTCAGGGCACCGAAGAAAGCAAATGGCCGAAGTTTATAAGACAAACCTTGTCAACGATAGGATTACAGCATGTCTGGGAAAATCAAGGTACATTTAGTGTGACTCGCCTGAAGTTTCTAATCAATGCGAAGCTGGAAACGTTTTATATTGAGTTCTGGAAGAAGAAAAAAAAAAACGAAAGCACATCCAAGCTCAAATTTTATGCCACAGTTACTACCGAATACAAACAGGCGGCTTATTTGGAGCAACACACTGACACAGATTGCAGACGAGCACTAACTAGATTACGAATAAGTGCCCATGAACTCCAAATTGAGAGGGGCCGTTATACCAACACTGACAGAGAGAAAACAGATTATGCACAACATGCCACGTCGTTGAGGACGAACTACATTTTCTCGATGGCTGCAAATTATTTGACCCAACAACGTTATGACCTAATGACAAGGATCACAAAAACTGATTTTCCACCGCAAACTAACATGACAAAACCCTCAGAGCTCATGTTATTGGACTGCTTCCAACCTGCACTTGCCCAGTATATCCTGTTGTGTTTTTCTCTCTTCGGAGACAGAAAATTTAATCAGACTCTGATACACACTGTGCTTTTTCTTTCTGCTACTAATGTTATGTTGCAAGATGTGACAACGCTGGGATTAGTTTAGTTTAGTTGAATGTCTGAACTTGATCATCTGTGCCCCACAAAACCTCTGGTTTTCATATGGCAATAAAATATGTTCTTGTTCTTGTTCTTGTTCTTATCTATCTATCTATCTATCTATCCATCTACACACACACACACACACACACACACACACACACACACACACACACACACACACACACACACACATACACTCACTTGAATAACGGAAGAAAAGTGTCAAGCACAATGATAGTTCTAATTCCAAACATCATCATCGATCATCACCATCATCATCATCATCATCATCATCGTCGTCGTCGTCGTCGTCGTCGTCGTCATCGTCGTCATCGTCCTCTTCCCTCCTCCTCCTCCACACCACCACCACCACCACCATCATCTGTCTGTCTGTCTGTCTGTCTGTCTGTTTCTGTCTTTCTGCTACGCAGGCTTTCTTTCTGCGTACGCAGCCTGATACTCCTGCGGACACTGCCTGTATAGACAGGCAGTGGAGTTTTGTGTGTATGACCGTTTTTTTATCCCGCCATTAAGGCAGCCATACTCCATCTTCGGAGAGGTGCATGCTATATGTAACGTGTCATCCATACCAACGGCCAAACTGGCCTTCTCTTCCGAAAGTTGGTGATGGGATTTTACGTGTGTGCAAAATGTTCTGCGTGCGTTCACACACGGAACCTCGGTTTATAGTCTCATTCGAAGGACTGTGTGGGGAATGGAGTCAGAACCAATGTTAACTCCGAAGGAAAAATCCCCCTGTACCCGAAATTCGAACCCGCAACCCCAGGATCACGAGTGCGGCGCTCTACCAACTGAGCTATCCCGGCCCCCTGTCTGTCTGTCTGTCTGTCTGTCTGTCTGTCTGTCTGTCTGTCTCTCTCTCTCTCTCTCTCTCTCCTCTCTCTCTCTCTCTCTCTCTCTCTGTCTCTCTCTCTCTCATGTTGCCCTTGCCCCCTTCAACCTGGTGTGGAGAAAATCCATACATGGCTTTGTTCACCCAGAGAATGTAGGAGGAAGTTTCACATCCTCTGGTTCATCCTGGAAGTTAGTTCATCTGACGGCGAGTGCCGGGCACAGAAGGATGGCTGTGGTGCCAGGTCGATTTGCAAGAAAGGGCGAAAGTGATCGTTTCCCCATCTCGATACTGACTGAATTTCCTGGAACTCTTTTCATGCACGGGCTTTGGCGAGGCCTGTCAGGAAAAGCCACCCACTACGTCATAACATCTCTCAAGTTTCGCCTTCTCACCGAAAAGTGAAGCTGAAGCGAAAGAGTATTCCAATCCACGATGGCTCAATTTGTCGTCTTCACTGACACAAGATTACATGCCTGCTCTTTGCTGTTCGTAACGTACATGTAGGGCAAGTTTACAGACCTCTGTACTGTGCCTCACCAGTACTGCTGTCATAGCAGACAACGATAAGGCAAGACAATTTTTTTTATCGCTTTGTGGGTCATATGAGAAAGTTTACAAATCAGTTTCGATGCTCATATCATAGCAGATAAAAAAAGATACATGGGCAGTCAAAACGTTTTTTGATATATGCTCCCCCCCCCCCTCCCCCCGATCGCAACGAAACGTGTATGAATGATTTTTATTATGTAGCCAACATTGATCATGAGATTTTTAAAGTTAAATTAGACTTTAATTCCCCCTTTAAAAGGCGTTTCAATCACGTGAGGAAAGAGGTTGGGGAGCAATGTTGCAAACCCAGCCTTCAGATAAATGATGGTGACATTAACGTCTTATTGTGCAGTGGCCTTGCAGGACAAGTTGTTCCAGACCCAGGTCTTCGTGGAATCAGGCTGACCAGATAGCGCGCAATCAGAATCTGTTGTCAGCATTGTGGTCGAGTTCATCGGGACGCTGTTGTCTGGTCGCGGCAGGAGGACTGGTTATTGAGAAATCGACCCCTTCCTGTTTTCCAAAGATGTTCTTAGGACATGATAAGTATTTCGCCTCGTTTGCTACCTGTTCGCCTTAGCCGCAGTCCTGTTCCTTCGCGAAGATCACAAACCACTTTCGGGCACTACACTCACCGCACGCCTCGAAAGAATTGTTCTGACGGTTGGGCTGCCCTTTCGGCATATCAGGTGTGTCAGTCTGTTATCTGATCACATCTGGACCTCCCTTCTGGCGGAAAGCCCTAATCATTCCTATTTCTCAATCCGGAAAAGACTTAAAACCCTTCAAGCTCTGATCAGCTGCCTTTGCAAACTAATGGAAAAGATGGTCAACTCTCGTCAGATGTGGAAGCTGGAAACCGATGGCCTTTTGAAGGAAGGGCAGTGCGGATTCTGCAGGTACCATTCTGCCGTAATAAACAAGAAGCTTACGATACCACGTGGAAATCTGGAATTCTTGAGCATCGTCATAATCAAGGTTTTCGCGATAACCTCTCTCTTTTCCTTAAAAACTTCCTAACTCATCGGCATCTTTGAATTCGTGTTGACATCACGCATGAAAAATCGGCAGTAGACTGCCCTGTGGTGTCCAGCAATGGTATCTAACAGAGAAAAAACAGGTGTATCAGTGGTATTTCTCACCATTACAGGGGAGAGAAATCACAACCCAGCGACCTGCTACAGCAGCCAGCGAGGGTTAAGATTGAAAATAGTGTGTGAAGAACAATAACAAGAACAAGAATATACTTCATTGCCAGATGAAAACCAGAGGTTTTGTGGGGCACAGTTGATCAGATTTAAGACATCAGTTAAACTAACTCCCCCCCCCCCCCGCGCGTGCGCGCGCGCATGTGTGTGTGTGTGTGTGTGTGTGTGTGTGTGTGTGTGTGTGTGTGTGTGTGTGTGTGTGTGTGTGTGTGTGTGTGTGTGTGTGTGCACGCGCGCGCGCGTGTGTGTGACAGAAAGAAACACACGACACAAAACAAGTAAATAGTCATTCATAAGAATAGGAGTTTGCGAGCCTATGCTTGGGAATCCAAAAAAGAATACGAGGAAGAGCCGATTTCGCCGAGAATCTGAGGTGATATAAAGCAGCGCTAACCAGGGAAGCTACACATATATATGGAGACAACCAAGTGCTTAAGGAGACTGTGCATGCAGTTAGTTCTGCCAGAGGAAAGACTACACCACCAGAGGCTCCAGCAACGATGCTCTGCACGGCGCAGGACCACTAATTATGATCTAGCTCCGACATCAAGAGCATGGGCACGGGTTTAGCGGAAGGAATGGATGATTGGGACTGCATAGCAGACCTTCCGAAAGAGGAAAGCCATCCACACATCATCAGGCGGAGTGGCATTAGACCAGACATAGTACGCCGCTCTTGTACATCGAAACAAATGATTCTGATTGAACCCACTGTGTCATATGAAGGTAGAACGGAGGAACCTCAGGTCCTAAAGACTGTGAAGTATGCCAGTCTAGACGGCAAATCTACAGAACTGAGCTCCCAAGCCTAAGTCTTGCCATAGAAGTTAGAGCGAAGGAAACTGTAGGCATCATCAGCCTATGACCCCATGGAACAGCTGGCGATTTCTGGTAGCAAGAGGATCAGAACTAAGAGTTCTATTGGGACAGGCAGCTGGAAAGGGTTGCAGCTGGATCTGGTCGTGGAGAACAAAAGTGAACTTCAGAAAGCTTATAACAGTGATCCGATTGCCATGTGGGTAAGATATCTACCTACATAGGCAACACCTTGAGGCGCCCAACCACGCAGTAGGTAGAGGTTCAAATCCCGGCAGCGGGATTTTTTTTTTTTCGTTAACGACAGCGGAGGGGCATTAAGGAATTGTGACCTGGATGTGGCCCGGCTCCTTTAGAACGCAAAGAGATCAGGACCGAAACGATTTTTCTTCTTCTCTGAAGACCCTCTGCTGTCAAACTCTCCCTAAGAGTTTCCTCCCGCTGAGCAAGCCGAGTCCTACCGATGAGTGTCACCCAGATGACCAAAGTGGAGTCTGGAAAGTCGAATCCAATGATTCTATTCACAAAACAGAATTCCACGGGTCCCCTAAGCTGCCAAGGAAGGGTGTGGTATTTAATTTCACGTCCTCTTCGTCATCAACAGCCCGGAGAAATGATTTGTCAGCACTTCGCATTCCTCCACTGTTTTCTATCTCCAGCAGATGAGAGAGAGAGAGAGAGAGAGAGAGAGAGAGAGAGAGAGAGAGAGAGAGAGAGAGAGAGAGAGAGAAGAGAGAGACTGCTTTCTTTGCTTTCTTTCTTCAGCATGTAAGAGAGTGAGAGAGAGAGAGAGAGAGAGAGAGAGAGAGAGAGAGAGAGAGAGAGAGAGAGAGAGAAGAAGAAGAGAAGAAGAAGAAGAAGAAGAAGAAAAAAACGAGAACAAGAAACAAGAATAAGAACAAACAAGAACAAGAACAAGACGAACACGCGGAACAAAAAAAGAAAAATGGAACATACTGAAACAATCGAATTCCCACCCCAACCCCAATTCCCAGCATCTCCCATCCCCAGTCCTTGCAACACCAAATGAGCAGACAGACACACAGAGCCATGGAAGGGGACGATGTGGGCGACACCAGCAGCAGCAGTCTGTCGTGACAGTGAATCATTTGTGACCGGCTCTTGCATGTCACGCGTCAGGCGAAGCCCCGCCGCTGTTTATTTATTGTGATTGTCGATAGTTGTGATGTCCGTAGGAATGAGGGCAAAGGGGCAAATGTGGTGGGGATGGGGGATAGAAAGGCGCTGGGATAGTGTCGGTGATAGGGGTGTGATATTTATTGTGATTGTCGATATAGTTATGATGATGTCCGTAGGAGTTGGGGCCGGAGATAGGATGGGGTGGAGGGGTTGAAATAAGATTTAATGCGGTAGTGGTGATAGAATGTAATGGAGTTAATGGATAGGTGAAGGGGGAGGAGGAAGGAGGGGTGGTGGTGGTGGTGGAGGTGGTTATGGCTTCTGGTCTCTGTGAACAAGAGCATAAATTTTGTTCAGATAAATGTCGCCTTCCGTTGTCGGTGCTCAATCTCACCGGTAAGCAAGATTTGTTGTGTTTTACTGCTGCCAAGCTGTTCGGTTTAACAAATGCGTCGTATGTTTATTGAAAGATACGTTATATGCTAAACTATTCGGTCACAAATCTATATTGAATCTTACTGTCGTTCGGTCCGAAACGATACATCCTTTTCAACTGTTTCGAAGTATTCAGCCAATTATCCATCATTTTCTTTCTTTCTTTTCTTTTCTTTTTTTTTTTTCTTTCTTTTTTTTTTTTAAAGTAAGAAAAACACGACTGTACATAAATACATACCAACACCCGTTATTCCCTATCCCCTCAACATTCACATACACCCTACCCCCCACTCTGCATCAACATGGGGGAAGAGGGGAAAGGAGGGGGTGGGGGTAGAGATCATAACAGTGTACGCAAATGAACAGGAAGCAGAAGTTTCATAAAGAGCATGCGTTTTTTCCCTGTAGAGGTAAAGACCAGTGAAACATATGCGTTTTTCATACGAATTTGATTTCCAACTCAGTACAAGGTACCCACCACTGTGAAACAGATGCGTTTTCATACGGATTTTGTTGAAAGGATGCAATTATACAAGGTACCCAACTTTCCCCGAAGATGGAGTATGGCTGCCTTAATGGCAGGATGTAAAAAAAGGTCACACACACAAAACTCCACTGCCTGTCTATACAGGCAGTGTCCGCAGGAGTATCAGCCTGCGTACGCAGAAAGAAAGAAAGAAATACCCAACTCAGTGGCCTACAATGTACTCACTGGGGTGCCTACGCCAGTGTCTATTTAACCATTGCACCATTCCAAAGTAGGGGTCACGTTTAACTTCATGAAAGGGGGACTAAAGTCAGTGAGTGAACAGACTGTTCCCGATTATCTTAAAAAACTAAAAAAAAAAAAAAGGAAGATAAAAAAAAGAGCAGGGGAGGTTAATGCATGTCGTTGCACTGAAAATAGAGTTTACCTTTTCTCCGTTTATGAATCAAAGAGATAAGTCTAAAGGGTCAATTATTTGATTTGAATTGCAAACCGGGATAACGTTCGAGACATTGATTGTCTGCATTACATGCGCACCTTTTCACACCCATCTTTTGGGCTTTTTTTTTCTCTCTGATTGAACTGATAAGCTGACTGATAGGGTAAAATTGCTTTAGCCCAATAGTGACATCTGTCCCATGAACAGCGGGATAACTCTCGATGAACGCAACCTCTAACACAGATGACCTCTCGTGGATATTTCTGTACATTTTCTTTTCTTTTTCTTTTTTCTTTTTTGGGGGTGGGGGGGGGGGGGGGGGGGGGGGGGATGGCTCTTCGTAAAGAAAAATGTACAAAACTCGGCCAGTTGCATCACTCGTTATATTAATGAATATTTAAAAAGGAAAAGCTACTACAGCGATGAAAATCAGAATTTTAGTAGTCTAGTTTCGCATTTAGTTTTACCACGTTTAAAGTTCTCTTCATCTTCAGTACAAGCAAGGTAAATACTGTCTTTAGAAGCGGCAGGTCAAAAAGGAGATTTTAATTATTTTCATTCAGCTGTTTTTTTTTTTTTTTCCCCTGTGGACGCCAGAAAATAGCACCAGCAGAAAGACCTATAGGAATATTCAGTGTACTGTGTGTGGCATAAATATTCAAAATAATATGATAATAATAATAGATATAATAATTTCTGACGTTACGTGATTGCTGTGTGTGACATCAATGAGACCATTGTACTTTCGTCATTTTCGAACCGAAATCAGTGACGTCATTTTCCCTCCCTCCTCCTCCCTTCCCACTTCGCTTCGCCCCCCCCCCCACATATATCCCCCCCCCCCCCTTTTCATATATCCAGATTCCTTCCCCATCCACTACACTGTGCAAAGTGCAAAGTAGGCTTCATAGCTTATTGTGACTTCAAGGTTCAGAGTTTTAGTACAGAGAGAGAGAGAGAGAGAGAGAGAGAGAGAGAGAGAGAGAGAACATGAATGTTTTATTCAGATAAAGGCTAAAGCCACATAATGAAGGGGGTATCATAAATGCATCATACAACATTCCTAACACCCAACAAAATGAAATAATGAAAAAGTGTAGATATGTTACAAAAAGCAAAGTACGTCAAGACATAACTGTCCGAACTCAAGAGAGAGAGAGAGAGAGAGAGAGAGAGAGAGAGAGAGAGAGAGAGAGAGAGAGAGAGAGATACCTCAACCGACTTCGATGATGATCGTCCCATTTGCAGAATTGATAATGTCTGTGGCTTGTGTAAATAAACAATCGAATTGAAGGAATTACTTCCTCTATGCAGCCCCCCCCCCCCCCCCTCCCCTCCGTCCCACCCATCCCCTCCCCAACCCACGCCCCTCTTCTGCAAGTCTACCTCCTCGACCCAACCCCCCCCCCCCCCCTCCCAGCCGAAACTCCCGCTCCCTACCCCCGCCCCCACCCCCACCCCACCCCTAAACTCCACCCCTCCACCCCCCTCCCCTACATACCGCTTCACAGCTTTGATCTGAAAAAAAAAAAAAAAAATAAATAAAGCACACGATGACGTGAACCGAGAACCTCGGCCGACCGCCGACGGTTCAGTTTACCGCCGCTTGCGAGCATGGCGCGAGCGTTCGACGTAGCCACAGCCGTCGGCCAGGCCGACCTCCAGGGACCGCTCCCTCTCGTTAATGTTTGTGACTCATAAATGATGGCTGCCGTAATGTCCGACAGCAGCAGCGAGAAGTTTGGTGATGTGATGGTGGTGGTGATGGTGGGGTGTGTGTGTGTGTGGGTGGGGGGGGGGGGGTTGGGTTGAGAGAAAACCCGAGAAGTTGGCGCGGCGTTAATCAGTGGGCCTGGCTTTTTATGATCGGAGGGAAAGTGGGGAGGAAAAGGGGTGGGGGGGTAGGGGTTGGGGGTTGGGGAAGGGTAGGAGGGTGGGCCTGCGGGATGCGGAGGGTTGCTGATGTTGGCTGCTAAACTGGCATCGCCTGTAAAGAGGGCACGGCGGTACTCTTCCTCTGTCTAACGCTCTTTTTCTTCTCTTTCTTCTCTTCTTCTTCTTCTCGTCTTCTTCTTCTTCTTCTTCTTCTTCTTCTTCTTCTTCTTCCGTTGTTTCTCTCCTCCTCCTCCTCCTCCTTCGTTCTACTTTCTTCTTCTTCAGACTTTTCGTCTGTCAGTTCGGTCCGTACCTCTCCCGTCAACGTCTATTTCGCTCAGACTTTTTAGTCTGTCTGATCCGTCCTCTCTGTATGTCTATGCTCTGTCCGTCTGATTGCTGTCTGTCTGTCTGTGTCTGTCTGTCTG
The DNA here is from genome assembly GCA_016801955.1 of Conus betulinus. NCBI lineage: Eukaryota > Metazoa > Mollusca > Gastropoda > Neogastropoda > Conidae > Conus > Conus betulinus. The sequence continues at coordinate 205,359 of JADBJO010000365.1, read as the reverse complement.
TCTGTCTTTCTCTCTGTCTCTCTCTCTCTCTCTCTCTCTCTCTCTCTCTCTCTCTCTCTCTCTCTCTCTCTCTCTCTCTCTCTCTCTCCATATAAACAGACAGACAGACAGACAGATAGTGAGATATAATTTGTTTGTCTATAAGTAAGTGCTCCTGTCTGCCTGTCTGTCTGTCTGTCTTTGCCTCTCTCTCTCACTCTCTCTCTCTCTGGGTTTTTGAACAATATTTGATTGATTGTTAATTTGCCTTTTTTTGTATTTTGATTCATGGACTTTTTTTAATTATTTTGAGTCATTTTATATGTTTTATAATATATATATTTTGTTATTCGTATTATTTATATATATATATATAAAATGCATTGCATTGCTTCTACACGTACTAGTTAATCTTATGTTGTTGATCCAATAAAAGCGAGGACTAATGTTCTCACACACGCACGCACCGCGCGCACGCACGCACGCACACACACACACACACACACACACACACACACACACACACACACACACACACATTACACTGTGCAAAGTGTAAGGTAGGGTGTGTGTGTGTGTGTGTGTGTGTGTGTGTGTGTGTGTGTGTGTGTGTGCGCGCGCGCGCGCGCGCGCGAGCGCGCGGATGCGTGCGTGTGTGTGAAAACATTAGTGTATTAAGAAAAATGCCTGATCTTCCAGTTTATTATTTCAGACAAATATCTTCCCTTATAATTCGATTAAAGCTAACATGTGTGAGAACATTAGTGTATTAAGAAAAATGCCTGATCTTCCAGTTTATTATTCCAGACAAATATCTTCCCTTATAATTCGATTAAAGCTAAATGCTTTGAAAACAAAGTTTAGTAATAATACTAACTGTATTTGTGGTAAAGAGATAACACTGAACCACATTTTGTTCAATTGTCACAAGTTGACTACTTTCTTACCAACATCATAACGATCCAATACTTTTTCTGAAAAAAAAAAAAAAAAAAAAAAAACTGCAAGATCTACTTTCGAATCATTCTCTGCTGATCGAAATTGCTGAATACTTAATACATAATCCGACTGGGGTTTTTATTTAGATAGTTTTGTGCTAACTCATTTTGTTTAAGATTGTGAATGATTTTTGCTTTCTTGCTATATGTTAGTCCCCCCCCCCCCCCCCCCCCCCCCCCCCCAACTAATTGTTGCAATTAAGATTGTTGATATGTTTATTGTTCAGTTTAGTTACATATACAGATACATATACGTACACACTCAATACAAAGGCCTACATTCATGCTTACACAACACACAGGGTTACTCATTTAATCATTCGGTCAGTCAGTCACTCTCTTCTTTCATTCACGTCAAATATCACTCAAAGTGAACAGACGTTAAACAGAAGTACGAACGAACGAACGAACGAACGAACGAACACACACACACACACACACACACACACACACACACACACACACACACACACACACACACACACACACACACACACACACACACACACACACACACACACACACACACAATTGGTACCAACCATTATTCTCGTAAATAAAGAATTGTATCAACTCTCTCTCTCTCTCTCTCTCTCTCTCTCTCTCTCTCTCTCTCTCTCTCTCTCTCTCTCTCTCCCTGTTTGTCATTTGATCGACTCCACCAACGACATTATATCTTCACCTGCGTCCCTTTGTCTGTTTGCGTATTCGTCCATCAAATGATCGATTAAAGTAATCACTGAACCTATCTTTAATCAAACGTCATTAAAAAAAAATGAAATAAAGCTCAAGGACAAATTCATGAAATTTCGGTGTGGATTCACATCACACACATCCGGATCAGACAGCCGATCCGGGCTCGTTGATCAGGATTTAATGGGGAGTAACTCCTTCAGCCCGTTCCTGCGGTCACTTTCCTCACTGATAAGAGTAATGGTGGCACCAGCCGCCGTGGCGAAGTGGTCAGCGTCGCGGACCCCCGGCTGGGAGGTCGTGGGTTCAAATCCCATCAGAAGTCATGTGGGTTTTTCTGCCCCGACCGGTTCCTACCCAGAGTTGAGTTTGCTGCGGACTCAGTTGGGGAAGACCGGGACCACACAGTCGAGTTTCATCCACTTAATGGATGCGTTTCTGAGAGTGTTGCTCAAATTTCCTGACCAACACTGCAGGTGCCTGTATCTCTCGGGCCTGGTTGACGCCGGGATATATTATGAAAGGAAGCGTAGAGTACAGCCCTGTCATGTAGTCTCAGACCGAAATGGAAATCCGTAGCATCATCTTAATCATCCTCATTCTCATTGATCACCATTAAAAACAATGTCTCAACTTCTGTGGCCTTTCATGCCCTGCTGTAATGGTGACCTCAATTTCGATGTCCTCTCCACGTCTGTGGCCTTGTTTGGTTTCTGTCGGGGTCACCGGTACCGGCGCGAGTCCATGGGGGGCTGTCGTTGGACGGACGTGGTGGCGCCCTCCAGAGGGAGAGCTCACTCACGCCGGCTCCGCGACTAAGCAATTATTGTCGTCAGTAGGGGGCTTAGTAGGTGGTGGTGTCCTGCGTATGTCAGATCAGAACAGGCGCCACTGAACACCACCGAAGTGACTCGGCAGCAGTGCAGTGTCTCCTCCGGTGGGTTTCCTCTTGACGACTTGACATTGACTGCTCCCTGTAGATTGTTGGTGCCGGGGCTGCAGCAGGGCCGACCGGGCTGTGGCTGTGGACAGGGTGTCGGAATGAGCGGTGTGGGTGCACTGCCTCTGAGGTGGCGCAGAGGTTGGGGCAGCAAAAAAAAAAAAAAAAAAAAAAAAAGTAATGGTGGAGCCAGAATCTGCTCATATCGTTGATCAGATCATTGCAAAATGTCCATTGAACGCCAACAAGGGAAGTTAGTGTTAGGAATCAATAACTATCCACGAAGCATCGTGTTTTCATGGAATATTTATAAATTAACAATTGTAATGAATTAAACGTTAAAGTGTGTGTGTGTGTGTGTGTGTGTGTGTGTGTGTGTGTGTGTGTGTGTGTGTGTGTGTGTGTGTGTGTGTTTTTTAAACACAAATAAAGGGGAAGTAACTGCTTCAATCCTTACCAACACTTACATCCCCTGGCAAAAACCATAATGCTGTTGTTTTCATTCATGATCCGATTAAAAAGGATGGATTGAAGATTCTTCGACCCTAGTGGTGGTCCGCGCTTTCCCGTGTGCCTGTCTAAGTTTTATGCACTCCTCCTGGTGTTTATGCATTCACCTCTCTATTCTTTTCCATCTGACGGCTTCATCTTTTTTTTTTTTCTGAGCCCGGTCCTATCCAGATAAGTTCGATGATCTATCAACCCAAACATGGGGACTTGTCTCATTCTCTCTGGCGCCCTTTCTGTTCTGGAGGCCACACATTGTTGGTCACCGTCACCTTTAATCACTCTGTTTGCACTCCTGGACTTTTTTTTTTATCTCTACTATACCTCTCTGAAATCTTCTGGTTACGATTGGACCTTCTGTTCTTTTTATATACTTTTTTTTTTTTTTTTTTTTCTTTTTACTTTTTAAAAATCTCTACACACTTCTGTGTAATCTGGTGGTGACGACATTGTTGTTCTCTCCTTGGATTCGTGTTGGCATACGAAGCAAATTGGGTGTGACTGATCATCCTAAAGAGAATTTCACACACACACACACACACACACACACACACACACACACACACACACACACACAAAGCACAGATCATCTGTCGTTAATACTAACCTGAAACCCAAAGTTCGTGGTTATGTATGGACCTTGATAAGAGGAGAATTAAGGTTTGTTTGCTCATTTGCTTGTTTTGTTTGTTGCTTTCTCTGTCTGTCTGTCTCTGTCTGTCTGTCTGTCTGTCTGCCTCTCTCTCTCTCTCTCTCTCTCTCTCTCTCTCTCTCTCTCTCTCCGGATACGTTCAAATCTGAAAGAATTATACCATCCGCGGGTTACTGGCGATTGTATAGAAGAACCTGTTCTGTTCCAGACACACACACACACACACACACACACACACACACACACACACACACACACACACACACACACACACACACACACACGCGCGCGCGCGCGCGCGCGCGCGCGCGCGTCTCTCTTTTTACACACACTCGTAGCTTCAAGATTGTAAGAATGCCCCATGGTGCATACCATATATTGAGACACTCACTAGGAACAAATATTCCTATATAGTGTGTTGGAATTTCCTTAACATTAGACACAAACCCTTTACAGATGATTCCCTGTGGACCTTGGCGAGGGATGTGCCACTAGATGTGATTTTTTTTAGAGTTAAACGAGATAACTATTTTCTTTCATCTAAGATTTTGTAGAAAGTAGATCCAGTTCAATGCGTTCTGAGTATGTTTGAGGGAAACGATTTTATTTTTTCAAAGATGCGTGGAATCGCTCTTGATGACGTAACAGCCCTGATATGGTCCTCAGTGGTCGGCTGAGTTGTAAACAAAATTAATCTGCCCCTGCCTGCCTCTGTCTCTGTCTGTCTGTCTGTCTGTCTGTCTCTCTCTCTCTCTCTCTCTCTCTCTCTCTCTCTCTCTCTCTCTCCAGTAGATTTTTTTCTCTCTCTCTTCCACCTCCACGATCTCTCAAACTAATTCTTTTTTTTTTTTCACACATCCCCCCTTTTTTTCGGTCTGTGTCTGTTCCTTCCTCCCCAACCCCTCTACACCCCATGTCTTTCTTCCCCGCAATGCCTCTGTCTCTGCCTCTCTCCTCCACTTATCTCGTCTCCAACCCCTCCCCTGTCTCTCTCCCTCCTTCCCTCGCACACTCTCCTCACCTCCCATCACAGGTTCAGCAGGCAAAGCTTCAAGCCCTGAGCTCACAAATGGACACTGTCGTTGGCGATTTCGGCGACTGATTGGCTCTGGGGGAAGGGGGGAAAGCACCAAACTCGATTAGCTGGCGGAGGGCCGCGGGTATCGGAACACGCCTAATTTTTAAATGCCTCAGCGGTTCAGATTGCTGTCAAAACGGAGCGAGTGCTGGCCTTATCGCGCCGCTCTGTTTTGAGAGGTCCCCAATTTGGCGCCAATTTCCGCCCGGCGCGGAACGTGTCGCTTCCGCCCCGGCCCCGGCAAGCCCCCCGGAAATCAGCTGAAAGGCGCGGGCCATTGGTTGGCGTGGGGACCTCTTCCAACCTCTTTCCCAAGCAGATGATGGCGTTGTTTGTTTAACTGGCTTACGATGAGAATGTCGCGTTGCCTGCCTGAATTATTGGCTCAGATCTGGCATCGGCCACTTTTAATCGGCCCAGGCGGCCCGGTGCTCCTCTATCGATGAGTGTGGCTGGCTGGTGGGGGCTGATTCTCTGCCCTTGCCTGGTATTGCTTCTGCAGGCTGGTGGAACTCAGTCGTGACAGTAATGCTGTATGGTGGAGTGTCAGCCGCAAAAGCGGACTGTTTTAAATAGCATCCTGAAAAGCGTAAACGTCGGTCAACATTGCTGGCTGTTAATTGAGTGCGTTGAATGCTTTGTTTTTCTTCTTTGTCTTCATTTTTTTTTTTTTTTTTGTTTGTTTTTTGTTTGTCCCTTTCAAGCCAGAATTCTAGGTTTTCCGCACTAGATATTTGGAGTTCACCACATCACTCAGTCTGCGCGACTTGTCATCTCTGTCCGAGTTTTAATGCAGCGACTTCTCAAAAAAGAATTCCCCCGATCTGTGTTGTAAGTTTTTGTGTGTTGGGTGGGAGGTGGATGAGTTGTAGGGAAGGGGGATCTGCGTTTTATCTTGACATTGTGGAAAGAAGACGAAGGGGAAGGATTGATGTGTGGCTTGATTTGTATGAACAGCGAGGAAACAATGTATTCCAGATACTGTGCTTCTGAATTTATTGTTTATTACTAAGCTTCCTCTCTTTCATCTTCGATGCAAAATTGGAAAAAAAGGCTTTCTGGTTTAAGGATAAAAAAGAAGAAGATAAATCGTGCTATGCTTCTCTTTTTATCTCTTAACCATGAATAACAAATTTTCTCTGATAGTTACGTTGTCGTGGAATATATATCGTGTTCTACTTTTCATTCTGTCTCTTAACGATAAATAAGAATTCTCTCCGATAGGTAGGCTCTCGCGGAATTTTCCTACTTGTTGGCTGCCGAGCCAAATTTTTATCTGCTGATCTAATGAACCGGAATTTTCTACAAAATTTTGCCAGATTCTTTAACGTGTGCCAAATAGATGCTACATACTAAAACCACCAGGAGGATGGAAGACAGGGGGAGTTAAAAACAACAACAGCAGCAGCAGCAGCAGCAGCAGCAGTAGCAACAACAACAACAACTACTACAACAAACAAGCTCCCGACTGACTCGCTATGAGGTCAGAAATTTTCTGGCCTCCAGGACAAATCATAACCATGTTGTATCTATTTACCTGTCAAAGCCGATTTTTCTACATGCTTTTGTTAGGGAAAAGAACGAGCCGGAATATGACTCAGATCGTCTGATACCTAATCAGCCGTTCAGAATTGAACCAGTTCTGAGTTCTAGGAGCTACGTCGTTCAAGTACGCAGTCTCTGTTATCACTTTATTTGTTCTCAATTGCACCGTGTTTTAGTTCGCGATTGTTGATTGCTGATTTACGTGTAGCCAGACAATCCAACGTTCGCAGTGGAAATAGACTCACTGAAGATACTCTGGAGACTGTTCCGCAGTGTGTGCGTTCCGCAGTAAATGCTGCTGTCAGCGATGATTCGTTGTGTCGCCCCTTCGCTGCGGAACACTTTGCTGATTCGCACTGATCCAGCATTGCGACGACCCTGTGACATGTAGGATCGCGTCTCAAATTATGTTTTTGTTGCTTTTGTTTTTCTGTTCTGTTTTTTTTTTTTTTTTTTGTTTTTTTTTTTTTTTTTTATGACGACGACCTCCGTATGGGGTCGAATGTGAAGGTCAACAATTTGACAACGGAATATGAATATAATGCGCTTTGGTTTTGCGACAGAGTAAAAGTGAATGAAAGAAAAAACTAAACGAGCAAAGATAAAAAAACTCGTTTACAAACCTGTATTTCAAGGGACGAAAGCCTAACTGTGTGAAAAGACTGCATAGTGTTTCACCTCTCTCTCTCTCTCTCTCTCTCTCTCTCTCTCTCTCTCTCTCTCTCTCTCTCTCTCTCACGTCATCTGCATACTAAAGTTGGAGTCACAATCCAAATGATGACGACATCAACCTCAACATTGAAGAATGAACCATACACGGAGCAGAAACTCAGCGACAGGCTAGTAAACAGTCGCCATTTTGGTTCAGCAGCGAGCGTGGGGAATCCATCACCATCGTGGGCAATCCATTAAAGTGGGAAATCCAGTAAGCGTGCTCTGAGCCTCGCTTAAAAGCTCTCTCAGCGGTTTAGCACGAGTGTCAGGGTTCGCGCTGGTCCGCCAAGCTCCTCCAAGCAGATTTTAACCACGTGATCGCTCTCCTTGTGACCATTATAAACTGAGGGTTGGTCGTCAAACATTTGCACTGTCAGATCATGAGTAACCTTTGTTTTGTGCAGAAGTGTTCGAGTTCATGGTACAGTGTGTCATTGCATCAAACTTGTGAAATATGTCCAGTATGTTCGACGAATAAGAGAAAATGTGGACGAAAAGACAGCTATCGGGTTCTTAACTTGTTAAGACCAGTTCCACGCTAGTGTCTGGACCTGATGATTTCTTCCTTTGAGCACCAACGAGCAGTGTTTTGCAATGTGTGTGTGTGTGTGTGTGTGTGTGTGTGTGTGTGGTAGGGTGGGATGTGTTTTACTTTTTGAGAAAAGATTGTCAAATGACAAGACATCGGTCTTCAGATGGTAGTAATACAGCGATGTCTGTGCAAACATCACGGACCGCAGAGACCAATGGAACTAGGGATCGCCATTAGTCTGTGACAGACTGAAACCCTTACCATAGACAAAGACCTGTAGAACGCACTGTGCCAAAACTCAGTTCTGGACAGTATCGGAATTGATTTATACCGTCTACTTTACATCTCCGAAGCTCTTTTTCCTACTGTATTAAGCCGGCAACTTCTTAATCAGACTCACACAGTGCTTATGTGCTATTGACATTGTCGTATCGGACCAAAGATAGTACGCCTTCCGTAGGGGGTACTATCTTTGATCGGACTACTAACTTAGGGTACAAATCATCCACTGCTGACTTAATCTCGGGGTAGGCGATCTGAGCGATGATGTACTTAATGGCCATTTGAATTAAGAACCTACTTTATGTCTGGTAGTACAGGAGAAACCGCAGAACATTATTCATGGTATTGCCAGTATTTTAATGTCACACTATCAAACATAATTCAAATGTCATTTCCAAACTACAATTATTTACAAATCTTGTGGAATGGAAATGCTGACCTTCAAAGCAAGTCGAATATATTCATGTTTAGAATGCTTCATTGAGCCATTTCTGAGTCAAACAGATCTTAATTATTAATGCATATTTGTGGGAAGTGTGACGTAACTGTCATTGATATTGTTATTGTCGTTTAGGATGCTCTGCTTACGTGATGCATTTGATGACCATTTGAGAGCGAAATTTTGACTATGGAATGTCCCCCGCACCCCACTCAACGGCTTTCCCTTTCCAAATTGTTCATTTTCTTATCTGTCTGTATCTAAGCTTTCTAAACTGACTTTGCTTTTCAGTTTTTTTTTTTTTTTCTTCTATTTTAAGTCGTACTTTTGATGAATGGATTTAATCTTATGTTATTATTTACTAAACAATAATTATGATCTCTTTCGTTGATTTATTTATTCATGCATATATTTGTTAACGGTTTTTGATAAGTGTTTGTATAGTAAAATGATTCACCAGCCGGTCACACGTACATCAATGAACAAGTACGAGAAGAAGATAATCTTTAATTTTGTTGCTGCTCTTTGGCATTGTTCGTATTTAAAGAAAAAAAATAATAAGCAAGTCTGCTTAAAACAACAGGGAAAAACAAATTACAAGAGAAAACACGATGCGTTTCGACCTCTTAGGTCTTCTTCAGACAAGACGAACAGCATTCAAGACAATGCATGCGAAGAACGAGCATTCCCTTATCTTCTCAAGTCAAATTCGTTTTCATTGTCCTGAATGTTGTTCATTTTGCCTGAAGAAGGCCTAAGAGATCGAAACGCGTTGTGTTTGTCATGTAATTTGTTTGTCCTTGTTGTTTTGCAGACTCGCTAACAATTTTTTTAAAAACGTATTTCAATTTCCGTGTGCAGTCACCTCACTTTGAAAATGACTCATATATATATATATATATATATATATATATATATATATATATATATATATATATATATAATATATATATATATATATATATATATATATATATATATATATATATATATATATATGTATGTATGTATGTGTATGTGTGTGTGTGTGTGTGTGTGTGTGTGTGTGTGTGTCTGTGTGTGCTTTGACATAATTAAAGGTTTATTTAAACCGGTGTGTGATGTAGTTTCGTCAGCAAATCGTTCTCATTTGAGAAGAGCCTGAAACAAGCGTGTTAACCCCAGCCTCCTTGCCATCCCATGAATGATGTATGTACACGACAGTTCAACTTTCAATGTAATTTCAAATTAGTACTCAAAACCTAGCGTTACAGAATATCACGGTACAAAAGTAGCTGAAGTACCATACATGCTTAAAAGCTCTGCTGGTTTTAAAAGAAAAACAAAACAAAACAAAACAAACCAACAAAAAACAAACAACAAGAACAACAACAACAAAACACCTCGAATTATCCAGCTTTTGAAGCATGTGTAGCACCATAGTTTAGAAGGTCGCGCAGAGCTCAACGGCAGCATTACAGAGCTGTTGGGCACTGATCGGTATGGCGATGGAGACTCACTGTCTGTGGAGGGACGGTCTGTGTGTCTGTTTGACCGCCTGCAAGTCCTCTGTAAGCCTTCTGCCAATATGCCCCTATAGTAGAATTTGGCTTGGCTAATGGCGGTTGCAGAATAGCCATCGTCTGTCAAACATGTGGTCTGAGCCGAACTGAATGCATTTGGTGTATATGGTTAAAGAGTTTTATTGCCGTACGCATCGCATGTTGAAGACTTTCTCTTCCTCTCTCTCTCTCTCTCTCTCTCTCTCTCTCTCTCTCTCTCTCTCTCTCTCTCTCTCTCTCTCTCTGCGGGTCTGTCTGTGTGTCTTCCTGTGTATCTGTGTGTCTATCACTCACTCACTCAATCAGTCAGTCAATTAGACAATCTCCATCTATCTATCTTTATATCTATCTACCTATTTATCTATCTAGCTGGCTATTTTCCTATATATCTACCTACCTATCTATCTATGCATCTATCTATATCTATCTCTCTATTTGTCTATCTATGTATCTATCTGTCTATCGATCTGTCTGTCTGTCTTTCCATCTATCTATCTATCTATCTATCTGTGTATCTATCTATCTATCTATCTATCTATCTACTACCCATCTACCTATCTATCTTTGTACCTCTACCAACTATCTTTGTATACCAATCTACCTACCTGCTTACGTGTGTATGTATGTCTGTCTGTACTGCTGTATGTATGCATGTATCTATCCATCCATCCATCTATCTATCGATCTATCTATGAGGTTAAACGGGTGAAATTGAGATCAAAAGTGGAGCTAGCTGGACAAAAATGTAAGGAAATGAATGTAAGGGAAAGTAATACTGGCTGGGCAACATATGCAGTAACAGTAACGACAGTGGACCTCTGTGAAAAACATATGGTGAAAGTGGTGACAGTAGGCCTCGCTGAACAACACGTGGTAAAAGTGATCACAGTAGGCCTCTCTGAAGAACATGTGTTGAAAGTAGTAGCAACAGGCCTCTCTGAACAACAAATGCAGTAAAATAATAGTAACAGTAAGCCTCCCACTCCCCCCCCCCCCCAACAACACATGTGTAAGTCTCTCTCTGAACAACATATGTAGTTAAATTAAAAAATAAAAAAGTAAATAGCATATGTAGTTACAAAAAAGTAAGTAACGGCAAGCCTCTCTGAAACAGCACATTATAGTCAAAAGTTGGCATCAATATTGTGATTGAACGCACCTCAGATCAACGGCATCACCGCAGTGAAAAGGTGAAGGTCAGGCTGTGACCCAGGAAATGGAACTACTGGCGCGCGAGTTCGATGCTCACCAGAGAAGGACTGAGGTTTTACTTCCCTTAGTGTATCAAAATGATTGATTTTTCAAGAGTTTATTCCTTGCATACATATCCCCTTCAAAAAGTCAGTGGATCGAATTAAAAAAAAAAACCTACTGTTTTCTCCTTGCACTGCGTTCGTAAACTTCAACCATCACTCATTTTTATGATTTTATGCTCAGAATTCTTCTGACTCCGCCGTTTGGGCAGCCGCACTTCGTTTGCGAAGAAGAGAACAAGAATGGGAGCAGCGTATGCTATGTACATGTACGTGTTAACATAATACTGCGGACGTAGACACCCGTTAAGGGATATTCAAATCAGGGACTTGAAAGTCTAGGTACTGCATACACACAGGGAGCGAACGTGGAGAGGGAGACAGTAATTTGGGGTGAGGGGATGGGGAAGTGTTGTCAGTGAAGCAGGAGGAGCGGTGGATTAATGTTCTACCTGATTTGCAGGTACGATGGGCTCTGAACGCTGGGGGGGAGGGGGGGGGGGGGGGGGCGAAATCCAACCTAACCTACCAGACGTAAGACGTACACATTGTTTGGATCTTACGGATTGAAGGCCGACGCTTCTGGCACATGTCTGTTGCGATCTCTTGCTCACTGCTTGCGCTATGAACGAGGAGAGTGTTCTTTTTCTTTCTTCTTTTTTTCCCCCTTCTTTCTCTCTTTCTTTTTCATCCTTCCTTCCTTCTTTCATCGTCCTTCCTCCCTTCCTTCCTTCTTTTATTGTTTCTTTCTTCCTTCCTTTCTTTCTTGCCTTCTTCCTTTCTTTTTTTTCTTCCTCTATTGATTGATTGATCGACTTGATTGTGGTTTAACGCTTCTGTCGCATGTCTGCTACGAAGTCTGCTCACTGCATGTATTATGAACGAGGACAGTGTTCGTCTTTCTTTCTTTCTATCTTTTTATGTTATTTATTTGTTTATATGTTTATTTTATTCATTTATGTATGTATGTATGTATGATGTATGTATGTATGTATGTATGTATTTGTTTATATATCTATTCATTTATCTATTCATTTATTCATTTACTTATTCAATCGTCGTTTATCAACGTATAACTTCCATGTCACCTCAGTGGCATGGTTCCCTCGTCCACCCGTTCACTGACACACCCTTGTGGGTCCCGTCGCAGCTCCGTCACTAGAAATCCGCAGGTAGCTGCCAACATCAAGTCATCATTACATACACCCCGCCAGAGGAGACGCTGCGCTGCTGCCGAGTCACTTCAAAGGCGGTCAGTGGTACCTCTTCTGACTCAGAATACGCAGGGAACCACCTGTCAACCCCCCTTTTAATGAAAGTAATCGCCTTTAGTCGTGGAATCAGCGTTAAGTGAGTGTCCCCTCTCCCCCCCACTCCTCCCACACCCGGAGGGCGCCACCATATCCGTCCAACGACCCTCCCAATATGAGCCCACCACAGGCAATGCACAAACCTCCGAAATAAGGGAGAAGTGATTCGAGGCGCCATCAACTGCGAACATCAGGAACATCTTGGTGTGTTTAGTAAAGCACAACAGAAGATAATAATAATTTTGAAGACAAAACTGGCTTCGGTGCGTCTCAGTTGAAATTCCGTGGCAGAATGCGTATGATCACGTGACATGATGATACATATTGTTTCTACATCATCCCATGATCTCACTCTCCAAGACAAGCAGCAGGCTGGAACAGTCAGCACATACCAGT
>JADBJO010000365.1:180000-187500 GCA_016801955.1 Conus betulinus | reverse complement strand
TTGCACACACGTAAAATCCCATCACCAACTTTCGGAAGAGAAGGCCAGTTTGGCCGTTGGTATGGATGACACGTTTCACATAGCATGCACCTCTCCCCGAAGAGTATGGCTGCCCTTAATGGCGGGATAAAAACGGTCATACACACAAAACTCCACTCCCTTTGTTCGGTAGATGTCATTAATACTTGCCTGTCCATACAGGGAGTGTCCGCAGGAGTATCAGCCTGCGTACGCAGAAGAAGAAGAAGGACTCAGTATTGTCGTCAAGACATCATATTAATGCTAGGGCACTTGACGCATCTCCGCTAGGGTGCAGAACTGATTACGCTCTTTTGCCTTGAAAACCCTGTTCCAAACCTGTTAAGCTTGTTTCCAGCTAATGTTTTGACCGAATTACTAATATAGAGAGTGAACATGTTGACTTTGCATTCCTTGGGAAGTATCCTAAGACCATGAAAACGCCGCGTGACCTGTCGTGTGTGCCTGCACGTGAGGGTTGGAGTTCACTGAGATCACAGCTTGAGGTCAAGAGCTGTGCACCCGGAAGTCAGGGAAGTGGGTGGGAGTTGTTTTTTCCTTCGAAGTTCAAGCGGTAGTCAGAGAAACAGCCTTTTAGAGCAGACGATAAATCGAGGTCCCTTGCCCAGCAGAATGCTCATTCAGCGAACATAACAACAGCACGCTCAGCCATAAGAGTTGTCCTTATCATTTCTGTGGGGGGGGGGGGGGGGGGGGGGGAAATCCGTCTCACTAACACACACCAAAAGAGCACACACAGACAAAAAGAAAATAACAACGACGAAACACACTTCCATGAAAATTGGGTAGGGCTGTGTAAAACGACGAACTGCCTTGAGCAAAGCACTCGGAATTTTTGACCAAGAAAGGTTGTGACAATAATCGGACTCGAGACTTCGCCTTAGCGCACTAATGTTGCCATCTATGACCGCCAAGAAGAAGAAGAAGAAGAAGAGGATACTGCATGCAGTTAAACGACAAAGGAGTGTATTTCACAAAATTTCTTTGATAAGAGTTCGTGGGAATGACGTCGCATCTGTTATTCAGGGACATGGTCATGATTTTAATTCGTCCTATTAAATTAAAAAAAAACAAAAATGAAATAAAATGAAAGTGTGTGTGTGTGTGTGTGTGTGTGTGTGTGTGTGTGTGTGTGTGTGTGTGTGTGTAAAATTCACAGCCACTATTTATCCGGTGATCTAGGAACTGACAAGGACTTGACCTCTGACGTACATGAACATTGCCATAAACTCTTATTCTATGCCGTCTTCAGAGCTTAACGTAATTGTCTCCCCTGATTTGTGTTTGTCAAGATGTTGTGAAGGACGTTTGTATATCTGGCGTGCTCCGCATGTACTCCGTTGCTATCATTGCACGGATGGTAGGCCATTCAAACCAAACCGCCGTACAAAATGACGGTATGCTGGAAGTTAAAATGATTGTCGTTATGGACGTGCATCTTGTCATCAGTATCATTTCCTTGGTAACTATTCAGTCAGTCTACACATAGGGTTGAACTGCAGCCTGCCATACTGGAAGTTCTTGTCAGTAGTTCATTGTTTTCTGTTGCTCATTTTGATTATGCATTTTCTTTTCTTTTTTTCTTTGTTCTCATCCACTCTCTTTCTGTGTGAGGGGTTCATTCATTTTCCTAGAGAATCTGTACATTTTCTCTGGTGGAATTTATAGCAGCATGCTAGGTTTTTTTTTTTTTTTTTTTTTTTGGGGGTTATAATCTGGCGACTGGGCAGTGAAAATGTACACAATGTCCAGGGTGGAACTAGCTGTCCATAACAAGGAGGCTGTCAATTACACTTCATATCAGCCTTTGTACTAGGAATGATGAAGGAAAGGAAAAAAACAAGTTCATCTGTTTATTTGTTTGTTTTTTTTTTTTAGTCCCTGCAAAACAAATTATACAAAAGCAAAAACAGTGGCCCACTTTGGGGTTTGAACCGACGACCTCTGCATTATCAGCACGGTGGTGTGTCTAGCCAACTCCAGTGACGTAAGCCTGACTGAGTAAGCGCTATTTACACACATAATTAAACATGTGTGTTGTGTCTGCAATTTAGCAAGATGTCAGCGAAATGAGGAGATTGGAACTCATCACTGCATTATTTAGGTTTGATGCTATGACTCACAGACAGTCCTTGAGCCTGATTGTTCCTCAACCGACGACGGGGAGATTTTCTGTCGATACGGGGCGACGAGCGTGTGTCACAACTACTGTGTAGCCTATGAAAATTTCGCACCGCCAAGGCGTCAGATCAGAGGTCAGTAGAATATTCCTTTTTGCTGGAAAAAAGAAGCTTTTTGGCCTAAGATAGCAGATAATGATAATAAAACCAAACATGTGAGGTAAACGTATTTCAGGTATACCTGCTCACCGAATTTGAAATCAAATTTTTGATTTTTTTTGTTTGAGGAAATACACATTATACCTCAAAGTCACTTACTGCACAATGAAATAGATAATAATAATATATTCACAATAGTATGAAAAGTGTAAATGTAACAATAATACTCATTCATTCACTTACGCTTGCTAACTCTCCATGGGATACATATACTGCTTATTCTGCAGACATCGCGCTATCTCATCGGCTGGCACCAGAGCAGCATTCAACGAATGGAAAAGGCGGTCTGGCCTGTGGTGAGGGGATGCGTCTCTTTACGACCTCTGTGGCCACAGATCGCAAGATATGGCTGGTGTCTCTTGTGACCGACAGGCTAGAAAAGTTGACAGCACGACAGACTGCATTCGTGAATGCTGAGCTTCAGTTGTCTGTGGAGATAAAATGTGACGAATTTGTCAGGGCACGTCTCAGTGTCAGTCAACTATCTGGCATCAACATTATGGCACGGTTCAAGGAAAAGTCCTGATTTCATTGAATCCAGCGTCGTGTTGTCAGTCAGCTGTTCGGTGTTGTCATTACCAAAGGTTTCAAGGTTTCAAAGTCTTTATTTGAATGAATATTTAGATATTCAGAAATAAAGCTTACTGGAAAAGCCAATCAAGTAAGCTCCCATCAGTCTTATTTTTGTTTCCTTATCATGCTGGCGTCAGCACGAGGCGAGACACAACATACGTCTCCAGGTTCAGAATGCAGCTCTAGTGAGCCCAACCTCTTCATGTCCACTTTAAGATCATGGTATGATGATGCGTTTTAGACGACCTCTTTTCTGTCGTCTCAGAGATTCTAGGTCAGAAAAAAGACTGAGCAGGAGCTTATTTGATTGGCTTTTCCAGCACACTTTATTCTGAATATGGATCTGGGTTCATTTAGATCAGGACTTAAGCTTGAAACCTTGGTAACGACAATACCGAACAGTTGACTGACACCACGACGCTGGAGTCAGTTAAATTAGGACTTTTCCTTGAACATTGCCTTAACATTGATGCCAAAACAATGGAGTGACACAGAGACATGCCGTGACAAGTTCGTCACATTTTATCTCCACAGACAACTGAAGCTCAGCATTCACGAATGCAGTCTGTCGTGCTGTCAACTTTTCTAGCCTGTCGGTCACAAGAGACACCAGCCATATCTTGCGATCTGTGGCCACAGAGGTCGTAAAGAGACGCATCCCCTCACCACAGGCCAGACCGCCTTTTCCATTCATTGAATGCTGCTCTGGTGCCAGCCGATGAGATAGCGCTGAGTTTGGGATCGATGTGTGCAGAATAAGCAGTATAAGTATCCCATGAAGGGAGGGCGGGGTGGGGGGGGGGGGGGGGGGGGGGGGGGGGGGGGGGGGGGGGGGGGGGGGGGGGGGTGTCGATGGGAGGTTTTTTTCAACAGAGGCTATGACAGACCCAATCCACAACGTCTCCTCATCATCTCAGTATCTGCAGCTGCCAGGTCAATTTTCTGCCACGGGTCCTTGCTGCTGAAAGCAGTAGCCCAGCATATGTGTAAGAATATCCATAGATGAAGGTCTGCATTGTTCTGTTGGACAATTTTCGTCTACAATATCCGAGCGTAGCAAAGTAGGATTGGTTTGACAATGGTGTGGACGATCCCGATCATGAACAACAATTCGCTTCCCTGGGATCCATGGTTTGTGGTGAGGGAGGGATCCAGCCACAAATCCTCTCACCGGCAGCAAAGACAACCATAGCTCTGTCCAGACTGAAACCTGTGTGGAAGGACAAGAACATTTCCATGAAATACAAGATCAGGCTCCTGCACGCACTGGCATATTTCATCTTCCAAACACACACACAGAGCATTGATAGAGGTCCAGGGTTGGCACACAACCAACAGAACTGGAGGAACTCGGTCATTTGTGCATCAGTGTAGTGACCCAGCGACTCCTCCTGATGTCCAGGGAGAAGAAGAGCTGATGTGTATATTCTGTTTGCTTTGTCCCGTTTGTCGGACAGTTCGTGTTCACTGTCGTACACATTCTGCTCTCCGTGTCTTGCCTGTTGTACAGATTCTGTTTGTCCTGTATTCTTTTATACACATTTTGATCTCTTTGTCTTGCCTTCTGTACAGATTCTGGTTCTCTTTGTCATGCATTCTGTTGCACACACTCTGCTGTCTTTGTCCTGTACTCTACTGTGATCTGTTCAGATTCTTCTGTGTAATTATGATCTCTAAAATTTCTATTTTGGCGTGTCCTCCCTCCTCGACATCTATTACTCCACCCCACCAATCGATTCCCGCTTCCCCCGATTATCCCTCTTCTTCACTCCCCCCCCCCCCCTCCCCTGTGTGTGTGTGTGTGTGTGTGTGTGTGTGTGTGTGTGTGTGTGTGTGTGTGTGTGTAACTCGGGTTTTTTTTCTGACAAAGAAATGTTTCAGCAAGTAAGTGTGTGTGTGTGTGTGTGTGTGTGTGTGTGTGTGTGTGTGTGTGTGTGTAACTCGGGTTTTTTTTTCTGACAAAGAAATGTTTCAGCAAGTAAGTGTGTGTGTGTGTGTGTGTGTGTGTGTGTGTGTGTGTGTGTGTGTAACTCGGGTTTTTTTTCTGACAAAGATGTTTCAGCAAGTTTCAGCAAGTAAGTGTGTGTGTGTGTGTGTGTGTGTGTGTGTGTGTGGGTGTTTTCTGACAAAGAAATGCGTGCGTGCGTGTGTGTGTGTGTGTGTGTGTGTGTGTGTGTGTGTGTGTGTGTGTGTGTGTGTGTGAGAGAGAGAGAGAGAGAGAGAGAGAGAGAGAGAGAGAGAGCCCGCGTGCCTGAGCGCGCGCGCGCGCGCGCGTGTGTGTGTGTGCACGCGCGCGTGCTCGTGCGCACGCACGCGAGCAAGCGTGTGGTTGCCCCCCCCCATTCCTACTCCCGTCCCAACCACCCCAACTGCCCCCCCCCCCCCCCCCCCCCCCCCCCCCCCCCCCCTCCTCCTTCTTATCACAACAAACACCGGGGCTGGCATAGACTTGTTTTCCGACCATAACCGCACATCACATCCGTTTTTTTTTTCTGCCCCGACTCGGATTACTGCGCGACAGCTTACGTAACAGGCTTGTCATAATTTACACATCAACAAGAGATAGGCACGCTGCCTGATACACAGTCTCATTCATTCTGGCACCTGCAGGTGAAGCATCCATCACCGAGCCTCTCTCTTTGTAGATAGAAGAACTTCGCCTGTCCCTCCCTTCTGTTCCAGCACCCTGCTCGAGTTAGCACCTTGCAGACCTAGTCAGCGCGCGTGTGCATACATGTATATACTTCGGTTCCAGCCTCTCTCTCTTCTGCTATGTCGTCGGTGAGTGGCTTTTTTTTTCTGCCTTGAAAGAAATCAGTCATGCGTTTCTTTCACAATTTATTGAGGCAGAGATAACGGTCATCTGGTTGGAGCGGAAATTATGTCTTGCGTCTGGTGACGGGGCGCTTTTATCGGCTCAGTTGACGACGGAGGGAGGAGAGGGAGGGAGGGTGAAGAGGGAGGTGGGATGCTGGGGGTGGGGTGGGGGTGGGGGGTGGGGGGGGGGTACTGTGGGGAGGAGAGGAGGCATGGAAGGAAAGGGAGGAGGAGGAAGAAGTGTGGAAGGGACGGAGGGAACTAAACGGAAAGGCTGACTGATAAGGTATATAAAAATCTAAAAAAGAAATTCTTCCCATGTGTAAAGAGACTTTTATCGTTGCTGTCAACATCATTTGCGTCCATTTTTTTTCTGCTTTGTTTTTCTTTCGGTATAGTAGTAGTAGTCGTAGTAGTAGTAGTAGTAGTAGTAGTAGTAGTAGCAGCAGCAGCAGCAGCACCAGCAGCACCAGCAGTAGCTGCAGCAGCAGCAGCAGCAGCAGCAGTAGTCGTAGTAGTAGAAGATAAGGTAAGGCAATGTTGCTTATAGCCCAGCCGCCCGCAAAGGGCCATATCACGGCTGTCACCGCGTTGAAGTCAACTCACAAGTAGAGGGAAGTAGTAGTAGTAGAAGATGTAGTAGTAGCAGCAGAAGCAGAAAAATAGTAGTATTACGTCCCATTTTCTTCTTTTTTTGTTTGTTTGTTTTATTTTTGTTACTTTAGTAGTAGTAGTAGTAGTAGTAGTAGTAGCCCACTTCGACAGAATCAAGATCTCTGGAACTGAGGAATGCCAGTGTGTGGTATCGGCTCATAGATCCCGGTCCATCTTTTTAGGCTTATTGTCGCCTTCGATTCTTTGAGGCGACAAACATGGCCCGGTCCGGTGGAGCCCTAGACACAGCTGCGGGGAGAGACAGTCACTGCTGGCTGACTCTACGGTCTTTGCCCAATACAGGGGATTCGCTAAGGGGGTTGGGCGGGGGGGGGGGGGAGAGGGGAGAGAGAGAGAGAGAGAGAGAGAGAGAGAGAGAGAGAGAGAGAGAGAGAGAATGTTGTTTATAGCTCAACCGACCGCAAAGGGCACTCCAGATATATCACTACATTGAAGTCAGCTAATAAGTCATTAACAGCAACAACTCATCCACACAACCCTTTAAAATACACCATCTAAAAACACACCGAAAAACACCGTCACAATTTTTTTTTTAGATCGTTGATCAGATGAAAAATGTTGACATCTTTCAGAAATTAAAAGATCATATCAGGTGGGACATCTCTGAACAAGATTTTTTTGCGGAGTGTGCTTTAAAACGTTTATGTCCGACATCATGCAAGTCCCAAAAATATGTTTTGCTGTGAGTAGTGGTACACGACATAGAATGTACCACATGTTTGCAAGGAGGTCCAGTAATACAGACGAAGAAAGAACAACAAACACCTACCACGTAGCTCACAACTGGCAACTAAAGACACGTTCCACACGCCGCATCCTCCTCCCTATTCCTCTTTCTCCCATCACCACCATGCACAATGGCACATCCCATTCCCCCACTGTGATGGTAAGGTTTTGTGGAGAGTGTCACGTGCTGACACTCTTAGTTCAAATGCTCCTGCTGCCTTTCTTATCCAATCATGCCAACTCTGCCAGATCTAAACCTCTGGTTTCATGCATAGGGATTCGCAAAGAAATTTACAATGCACAGGCCAGTCCGTAATACATGTATGTAAAT
>JADBJO010000365.1:167500-175000 GCA_016801955.1 Conus betulinus | reverse complement strand
GTCGGCGCCGTAATGTGTCGCTGGCGCTAATCATTGTCAGGCGCGGTAAACAGCGGGGGCGCCATAATGTCCCCTCTTTCCACCTCCATCTGTATCCAATGGCTCCAGGCGCTGCCAAACGAGGCCGGTGTCCTTCC
Organism: Conus betulinus; assembly: GCA_016801955.1. Taxonomy (NCBI): domain Eukaryota; kingdom Metazoa; phylum Mollusca; class Gastropoda; order Neogastropoda; family Conidae; genus Conus; species Conus betulinus. Next base: position 174,863 of record JADBJO010000365.1, on the reverse strand, counting down.
TCCTAACCTGCCTCCCTCTGCAGCAGACTGTTGTGTGCTGCTGCTGCCTGCATGCACGTATGTTGGCTGACTACCGCGAACTGTGTTCTGCACGCGTGTAGCTGGCGTACTCTCTCTCTCTCTCTCTGTCTCCCTGTGTCTCTGTCTCTCTCTCTTGCCTGTCTGTCTGCAATTGTCTCCTGTCTGTCTTCGCTGTTTCTCTCTACCTCTCTCTCTATGTCTCTCTCTTTTCTCTCTCCTCTCTCTCCTCTCCCTCACCTCTCTCTCTCTCCTCTCTCACTCACTCCTCTCTCCCCCCCCCCCCCCCCCCCCCCCTCTTCACTCCCTATGTCTGCAATGTGAAGGAGGCTGTCTTGTTAGCTTCTTCGCTCAGCTTCGCGTGGCTGTCTTCTTTAGTTAATGAGCGACAATTTGTGGTTCATGGTCTATGGGGGTCCTGATCTCTCTCTTTCTCTCTCTCTCTCTCTCTCTCTCTCTCTCTCTCCCTCTCTCTCTCTCTCATCTCTGCCCCACCCCCTCTTCACCCCCATGTCTGCAATGTGAGGGAGGCTGTCTTGTTAGCTTCTCGCTCAGCTTCACGTGGCTGTCTTCTTTAGTAAATGAGCGACAAATTTGTGGTTCATGGTCTATGGGGGCCTGGCCTGATCTCTCTCTCAGCTTCTCTCTCTCTCTCTCTCCTCTCTCTCTCTCCTCTCTCTCTCTCTCTCTCTCTCTCTCTCTCTCTCTCTCTCTCTCTCTCCCCCCCCCCCCCTTCTTCACCCCCATGTCTGCAATGTGAGGGAGGCTGTCTTGTTAGCTTCTTCGCTCAGCTTCACGTGGCTGTCTTCTTTAGTTAATGAGCGACAAATTTGTGGTTCATGGTCTATGGGGGGCCCATCTCTCTTTCTCTCCTCTCTCTCTCTCTCCCCCCCGCCTTCTCTCCCTTCTCCTGAGTGTTCCCCCTCTCTGTTTAACTGAGTGTACCAGCTGTAACATAATGTACTGTTAACATGTATATACGTAGCCCCTTCAATAAAGGGTCTTGGGCTAAAAAATTGATCAAACATTTGAGTTCATCATCTTCGTCGACGCTCCCCTCCCTACCCCCCCCCCCCCCCCCCCCCCCCCCCCCCCCCCCTCTCTCCTCTCTCTCTCTCTCTCCTCTTTAACTCTTACAATATATGCTTGTGTATGTGCTTTTGCTCATAATCTACCCTTCCATGTGACTACGTAAACGCGCTGTGCTCCTGCCTCCCTCCCTCCCCTACCCCTCCCTCGCTCTCTCTCTCTGTCTCTCGCTCTGTGTGCATGTGTGTGTGTGTGTGTGTGTGTGTTGAGACAGAGTTTTTAAATACACGGAATTGAATGTAATCATTGCTGTGTGTTTCTGCATGAGCGCTCTTTTACACACTTGCAGGTTTGTCCGAAAACACACACAGCTAACTCCCTCTTGTTATTCATTATTTCCTTTTGTTGAATGGAAATGCCAAAGTCTATTTGCTGACGGACCTTCGCTGCACGTGTGTCTAACGGAAACTGTTTCAGTCGCAGTGTCGACCACAATACTCTTGAAGGAGACCGAGGGGGCAAGAAACCTAGCGGTCGCCGTCTTCCTTCCGAGTTTGCTGTGGACCAGTATTCTCTTTCATCTTTCATCTTTTATATGAAGGAAGCAAGGCGGAATAGGGGGAGAGAGGGTAGAGAGGGAATGGAGGAGAGTAGAGGAGAATCCTTGAGTGGAAAATGTGAAATTATCGACAATTTGATATAAAAAGAAAGCAAAGATGGATGCAGTTAATATCATCCAAAATAAGGTAACATCATATAATGTCGTGTTTTTTATGATACTATTTGATATGATACAATACACTCCGCTGTCATTTACGATACTGCGCAGAACTATATTATGATATATGGTATGATATGATATATCATATGAGATGACATGATATGATTTAAAATCATATGATATGATATGGTATATGATTTGATGTGACAGAACACAATGTGATATGGCATGACATGATGACAATGATGATAACATACTGACTCGTAATGTAATGTCACAACAGCAACACGTAACATACACGTCTCGTCACGTCACGTCATGTCATGTCACACGACACAACACGACACAACACAGCACGACACGACACACGACGCGACACGACATGACATGACATGACATGACACGTGACATGACACGTGACGTGACGTGACGTGACGTGACGTGACGTGACGTGACGTGACACGTGACGTGACACGACACAAACAGCACAGCACAGCACAGCGCAGCATAACACAGCACACCACAGCATAGCATAACATAATACATCATAGCATAACATAACACAGCATAGCATAGTATAAGATAACATACCATTTCAATGACAAGCCACCAATACTGGATGAGGTAAAATGAGTGGTCAAGATAGTCGGAGCCAGATCTTCGCCTGGACCCCAGTGGAATATCCTATCTGCTGTATAAGAAATGCCCCAATGTACTTAAGCGTCTCCAGCAACTCACAAAATCATCATAGTGGAATTTAAAGATGAGCGACCAATGGATGATACCAAACAGAGTATACATTCCCAAAAAGGGTATTCAACCAGATTGATTGACATCACTTTTATTGTTGACTGTTAAATCGTCTCTGTCATGTTAGCGAAGCTGACTAAATACCTCGTGGAAAAATGAGTGTTTGTAATCTTCTGTCGAGAATGAGGCACCCTTGAAAGGTCTAAACTGTGTAGAACATTTCATTATGATTGGAAAAGCAATCCAGAGCTAAAACGGGAGAAAAGTCAAGTCAAGAACACTTTATTATCTCCAAAGAGAAATTAAGAGTGGCCATAAAAAAAAACAAATCACAATTTCATGTGTGCAGTTTCGTGCGGGGATTTTGTTTCCAAGACAGGTTTGGAACAAATGCTGCATTTTTCTTTTCTTTTTTTTTGTTGATATATTTCATCATTGTATTGGTAAGAGGAACCACACCTTCAACTCATATGTTAGGATAGAGACACTATAAAAACATTTGGGTTGTAACTGTTTTCATATTTACATTTTGACCGTAAAATGTTTTTCCTCAAGGTGTGTGCGGCTTTATTTCCTTGTCCTGCTGAAAGTTCTTGGGATAAAGTAAAATGCTCATTTTAATGGGAAATGACTATATTTATATTGGTCTAGTTTTTCAGTAACGTTTTCACCGCAGTTGGTGAATATTGGTATCTTAGGATCTGATTTGGTGAATATAATTACCTTTGTTTTGTCTGAGTTGATTTACGCTGAAGTCCTGTTTCGAAGTCGAGAGGATAGCTAAACTCTCCTGCTCATAAAAGACATGGAATTTTGACTTATCGTAGATCGAAATTCGGGGGTCAAGGTCTCTGAGATATCCGATAATGTGATTTATGAGCATGTTAAAGAAGATTGGGCTAAGTGTGTTACCCTGGAAGACAACTTTTAATATTAGTATTTTCTTGGTGACACCAGACTGACTTCTTGCACAAACTGTAGCCCTGTTGTACATGTCCTATATCATTTGTAGCATTTACAGTTTATTCCTGCTTGCATCATTTTCATCAGTAGGGGGGGGGGGGGGGGGCTGTGCCATATATTATTGAATGCTTTGCTGAAGTCAAGAAAACAGCAGTAAACCTTTTAGCTATGTATTTTAGTACCTTACGACCAGTCTAGACTGTATGAATATTTGATCAGTGGTCCGTGATTCCTTTCTGAAACCTGCTTGTTCCTTTGCCAAGAGGTGGTTTGCCTCAAGATAATTCATTTTCTTTTCATTTGTCATGTTGCAAACCACTTTTCAAGTGTTCTATTCAAAGTTATACCACTGTAATTGCTGGGGTTGGACTGACTGGCCGCCTGACTAATAAACTGAGACACACCGGATCCTGTTTTCCAGAGGTCCAGGTATTTTTTTTCTGATTTTAGACCTAAGTGAAACGCATCTTTCAGATGGGGAGTAATTTCAGGTAACATTGTGTGTGTGTGTGCGTGCGTGCGTGCGTGCGTGCGTGCGTGCGTGCGTAGGCGCCCGTGTGTTTATTGTGTGTGTGTGTGTGTGTGTGTGTGTGTGTGTGTGTGTGTGTGTGTGTGTGTGCGTGCGTGTGTGTCTGTGTGTGTGTGTGCGCGTGTGTGTCCTTCATTTAACGTCTATCCACTATTCGTGATATTAGACAAGTGTGTGCGCGTGTGTGTGTGTATATGTGTGTGTGTGTGTGTGTGTATGTGTGTGTGTGTGTGCGTGTGTGTGTGTGTGTGTGTGTATGTAACTTATAAATAACAATGATTCGGGTAATGAAACACCACGAACAGCAAATTCAGCACCGTACCTATTTCTCCGAATAACAAAACGCCTGGAAATGACATACAAATCACAATCACGCCTTTTTTTTTTCTTTCCCCCCCCCCCCCCCCCCCCTTTTCCTTTTTTTTTTTTTTTTGCACTGACCCGAATGACCAGTCAATGACCCCTGCTCTCCCCTGCCCAACTCCCCTCCCTCCCTCCCCCAATCAAAAACAACCCATCATTTAATAGCACACACTGCGAGCAAATGGCGAGCACACATACACATACATACCCACACCAGCAGCTCCGCAACCACACGCATGCCTTTTAGCCGCTCCTCTCAAATAACAACGGACCAATAACCACTAATCGAAGGTGCCACGCGGGGTTCGTCCGAGGAGAGACGAGGACAAAAAAAAAAAAAAAAAAAAAAAAAAAAAAAAAAAAAAAAAGAAAAAAGAAAGAAAGAAAGAAGAAAGAAAGGACGGGAGGTAGAGAGTAGCGGGGGAAGAGGTGTGGGGGGTCGGTGTGGTGAGCAGAGGTCGGGGGTGGATGGGCGGGGAGCGGGGTGGGGGGGGGGGGGGGGGATGGAGGGAGCCAACAGCGCGAGGAACCTGCCCTCATCATCCTACTTCCACTTCATGGCATCGACCCAGACGAGCGACAGCCCATTGTATCAAGGCACGTGGCGGGAGACACCCTATCGTCTTGCGGACATCACACGAAAGTCCAGGGTCACCACCCAGCAGCCGAGAAAGAGAAGGCAGCGACGCCGGATTTCGGAAACCGCGCACCAGGGAAGAGAACCTGCGCATGCGCGCGGGACAAGGGAGCTTATCCCGTGAGACTTCTCGGCAGGTTCCGGAAGCCAGGCCAGGGCCAGCCAAGCCAAGGCAACCCGCCAGGAACCCAATGGCCGGCTATCCTCGTGCTTAGCATTACCGGATCGCCCCCCCCCCCCCCCCCCCCTTCACCCCACTCCACTCTTCCCCTCTTCCATTCCCCTTCCCTCCCGCCTTTCCTCCTCTTCCCAATCATTTCTCGGCTATCAAACATCTCACGAGCGTGAGCTTGGAGGTAGGGGGGGTGGGGGTGGGGGGTGGGGGATGGGGTGGGGGTGTGTGAGGGCGAAGTGGGGTGAATGCGGCGGCGGCAGTGACAGGGGCAGATAATCTGTCATGAGTGTGTGCTTACATAAGCGGCAAAAAAGAGCTGGTGGCGTCGGAGACTAGACGGGTGACCGGCCAACACTCACTCACTCATAGACCCTGCCAGAAGGAAGCCGTGGGGGCTGGCACGGTATCACTGGCGGCTGTCGTTTTCCCTGCCTTAGGAAAGGTGGGGGGAGAAGGGGGAGGGGGAGGGGAGTAGAGGAAGGGGTGGTATAGGACCGGTGGGCCCGAGGGGGTGGATGGGGGTGGGGGTGAGGAAGCTGGTACAGCGAGAGGCATAGGGTGTGGAGGGAGGGGAGGAGAGGAGAGTTCGGGGGGGTTGGGGGGTGAGGGGGGTGGGGGTGGGGGGGGTGGAGGAAGGGTCGGGCAGGAGTCTCAAGAAGGCCGGGCAAGGCGCGGGCAATAATAAGCGGGGAGTGACAGTGGTCGTGGCCTCGCCACACAGCTCGGATGGCAACGCCGTCACCGCTAATCCACACAGATTACCTGCCCTTGCCTTCACTTTCCTGCCGCCTCTCTGCCACTAGGGCGAAGGGAACGGGGGTGGGGGGGGGGGGGTGGGGGTGGGTGGGGGGGGGGGGGGAGCGGAAGGAGAGGGGAGGGGAGGGGGGGAGGGGAGCGGATGGGAAGGCCGGAAGTGTAAGGGTCGAGGATGGGGGGTGGGGGTGGGGGGTGGAGGCTGGGAGTGGGAAGTGTGGGGGTGAGAGAGAGGAGGCGAGAGAGACGGAGGAGAGCTGTGAGAAGGGTGAGGATGGAGTAGAGGGAACGAGAAATGAGGAGGGAGGGAGGAGAGAGAGGAGGTGTATGAGCGAGGAGAGGAGAGACGAGAGAGAGAAGAGCAGACGAGAGGAGAAGAGGAGGGCGAGAGAGGAGATGAGAGAGAGGAGAGGAGGAGAGAGAGAACACCACGCGCCGACCCCCCGAGACCGGAGGACCGCCCCACCCCCCCCCCGGAGCCCGAGAGAGGAGCCCCCCCGAAGATAGGAGAGAGGGAGGAAGGGAGGCCGGAGAGAGGCGAGGGAGAGAGGAGAGAGTGAGAGAGAGCACGAGAGAGACACACCACCGGGAGGAGATGAGAGAGAAGAGAGCGAGAGTAGACGGGAACCAGGAGGAGCGGAGGAGAGAGAGAGAGAGAGAGGAGATGGAGAGAGAGAGACGGGAGGTGGGAGGAGAGGGAGAGAGTGAGGACGGAAAGAGCAGGGGGAGAGAAGGATTTGTGAGAGGAGAGAGTAGGAGACGAGACGAGGAGGAGATGAGAGACAGGAGATGAGATGAGATGAGGAGGGAGAGAGAGCCCTCAGAGAGGCGGGAGAGGGAGAGAGAGAGTAGGGAGATGAAGGCGGAGAGAGAGAGGAGAGAGAGGGAGAGGGCGAAGAGGAAGAGAGAGAGGATGGAGGAGGATTGTTGTTTTTTTTATTGGGGGAGGAGAGAGCGACGGAGAGAGAGGGGAGCATGATGGAGAGTGTTGAGAAGGAGGAGAGGCAGGAGAGAGGAGAGTCAGAGAGAGGAGGAGGGAGACTGAGAGAGGATGGGGAGAGGGTGAGATAGAGGGGAGAGGAGAGAGAGAGAGGGGGAGACATTGAGAGAGAGAGAGAGAGGCGCGGAGAGGCGAGGAGAGGGAGGAGAGAAGAGGGAGGGCGGAGAGAGCGGAGAGGATGGAGGAGTGACTGAGACAGGACAGAGGGAGAGGAGGATGGGGGGAGAGAGAGAGAGGAGAGAGTTGGGGGACAGATGAGCGGACGAGGAGAGGAGGAGAGGCGAGGTGAGAGAGATCAGCTAGAGAGAGAGAGGAGAGGAGAGGGCGTCCGAGGAGAGAGGGGAGAGAGAGAGAGAAAGGGGAGATGAGAGGAGAGAGGCGAAGAAGGAGAGGGGATGCGAGAGAGAGGAAGAGACACGAGGAGT
>JADBJO010000365.1:157500-162500 GCA_016801955.1 Conus betulinus | reverse complement strand
AAAATGAGGAAAATCAACTTTCAAACACGATAAAAATTATCAAAAACTGTGCCGGTCTAATTACTCGATTTCTTAAGCAAGACCTTGGCGCAGCCATTTTTGGTGTGTAGCCTGTGTCTCAAAGGGATTGAGCAGGCTTTCTCGGCTTTTCTCTTCCCCTTTGCCCATCTTCTGTCCCTCCTTACGTTTCTCTCTCTCTTCTCATTCTTTTCTTTGGCAAGACCCTCAAGTTCAGGATGCCTTCCTATTTGTCCCTCATCCCCTCTCTTCTTATTATATCTTTCTCTTTCCTGTCTGTTTCTCTTCTTCCATTGCTTTGGAAGACTCAAGTTCAGGATGTGTGTGTGTGTCTCCTCTGTGTGTGTGTGTGTGTGTGTGTGTGTGTGTGTGTGTGTGTGTTTTATGAAAGTAAAAATAAGTAGTAAAGGAGAATTGTAGCAGACTTTTTTTTTTCTTGCTTTGCTTCTGGCGGTTATGCAAGGCGAATGTCGTTCTCCTGGTTTGTTTTCTTAATTCATTAATGAACTGACTAAAGAAATCACGCTCAAAGGTAAGCATGGCATCCAGATGTTTTCCGGAAATTGTTGAACTGCTCATACTTCTCTTCGCTGAGGACGCTGCGTTATTAACTTATACTGACATTGGACTTCAAAAATAAGCAAACACAGTATATGACTGTGGGAATAAAAAAAAAAAAAGAAACAAACAAACAAAAAAAAAATCTGGTGTTAACTGCCGATGTTGGAAAAAAAATGATATCGTTACGTAATGGTAGATATGTTAAATCAAAAGAAGTCGGGTACATTGGAGATAAGGAATTATAGATTTTAAACTTGTATATCTTTGCATTAACCTATCAACCAGACTGTCATTTGCACACTATGACTGATCTCACTGAACGTTCAAGAAGAGGGTGTCAGCCATCGTTAAACTGCTCAGATCAGCTGATGAACATTCTAATAATGTGTTCCTTGATGTGTGTTTGATCGTTACATGTAACGCACTCTAGTATACGGCACTGAAAGTTGGGATTTCTTAGGTGGATAGGAAATGATACAAAGAATGCATTTATTTGCCATAAAGAAATTTCTCGAAGTGAAGGTTGAAGCACCCAGACATTTGATTTATGGAAAAAAAGGGCATTTATTTATGGAAAAAAAAGGGGCATATATGCCTCATCTACATACACACGCACGTTCACTGTCTGAAGTTTAATTAGGGTGGGAGGTGTGGCCCTCAAGGGGAAGGACTCAGCGTCTGTCCTGTAATCAAATTATAGAGTAGTTTTTAAAGCGAAATTCACCTACGCCCTCTCTCTTACTAGTGGTGGAAAGAACACCTTTCCGGTACTAGTCATCGAAAGAAAATTTCATTTTATTCGAGACTGACCGACAAAAAAAAATTCTCAAGAACGGTTCAGGGTGTAATGTACCTCAAGCTTATGCAATGAAAAGTGCTTGAGCTCCGCGTGACAACACAGTGACAAACAGGCTCCCACATGAAACCAGTTCACAAGATTCATGTAACAAACGGATGAAATTGAGAAGGGATCATTGCCGCGCGCGCGCGCGCGCGCGCGCGTGCGCGCGCGTGTGTGTGTGTGTGTGTGTGTGTGTGTGTGTGTGTGTGTGTGTGTGTGTGTGTGTGTGTGTGTGCGCGCGCGCGCGCGCGCGCTTTATTTTCACGTTAAAATTACGAGCAGGCCGATAACTGCCTGACAGTTTGTATCAAAGAGCACCCTGGTATGTGAAATGATCAACATGTATCAGCGCAGGCATCAGGCTACCAAGAAGACGAACACGTCAATTTTCAGTTTGAGCACTCCAAGAGTTCACTACGGCTTTCTTGAAAACGTATCGAGCTTAATCTCCTTAGCATGATCTGTCAAGCATGTCAAAGGCCACGGCTTATCCAAAACATGTGTCGTTAGGAAGAAGAAAACCTGCTTGCTTGTGTCCCTTGATACGTTTATGCTTAAAACTTTTCCCGCGGTGTTCCTTGAATCCCTGGCAGTGTTTTGAACAGTCAATACAAGACTGTGTGTCTGCAAACGTTTCTTTCTTTCTCTCTTTTGTTCTGTCTCTTTTCCCCTAAACGAAAACAATTTCTGTAAACAAGAGAAAAATGGAAGGATTACTGGACCACCAGACGAATAAAAAAGGAACACATGACAATTAAAACACACACACACACACACACACACACACACACACACACACACACACCACTTCACACACACACCACACACACGCGTTTTGACACCAAAGTCTTCTATCCACTTGATCACACACACACACACACACACACACACACACACACACACACACACACACACACACACACAGAAACACAACACACACACACCGGACCAAACAACCAAGAAAAAACAACCAACAGACAAACAAACACAAAAAAAACAACAGCAAAAAACACCAAACGACAAAAATCCAACAACAACAACAGCAGCAACAACAACAACAAAAGGAAAATAAAAGGCTTTTCTATACCTTGAAGCGCCCTTGTTCTATAAGTAAGCAAGACGTGTCTTTTTAATCAGTCACCCGATACGCTTTGCTTTCAGGAGATCTCTTCCACCTCAGATGAGCCCGATACTGTCCACAAGCATTGTGTTGTCTCATTTTCCTTGTATCATTGAAGTTTCATGACAGAAAAAGGAAAAGAGAGGAAAAATGACAACACAGGAAGGAAACTGAAGATGAACAAACATACAAGCAAACTAACCTGCCTTAAAAAAAATCCTTTGCATTTTTTTTTTTTTTTTTTTTTAAAGATAGAGTTCTTTTCAACTTCTTTCAAGAATACGAAATCCACTCTGTGATCATTTCCTCTCTCCGGATTGAGTTGTCTGGAAGAAGAAGAAGAAGAAGAAGAAGAAGAAGAAGAAGAAGAAGAAAGAAGGGCTTAAGGGAATAACAGAAAAGGAAACAAGGAAAGCAAACGGAGAAGAAGTAAATGATGGTGTAGCACGAACGAGATGTAGTCAAAGAAGCTGAAGAACGAGGGAGAGATATCGATGAATATTATGGACGAGACGAGAAGATGACAAAATGATGACACGACGACGACGACGACGATGAAAATGTTGATAATGATCGTCATCGTAATTATCATCATCGTCTTGATGATAGTAACTCGCTTCTTTCCCGTTTGCATACTTCTTTTGGTCTGTCTAGTACAGTCATCAGCTGGTTTCACTTCTACCTCACTGACCATCGTTAAGTGTTTTCTGTCAATGGTTCTACCTCCAGTCCAACTGTACGGCATGCTCCAGGGCTCAGTGCTGGGGCCTGTGTTTTTCATGTTGTACACTTACCACGCCTCCGCTATTGTAAATCAGCTTTTCCCTTTCCCATCACAGTTTCTGTGATGACAGTCAGTTTATATTTCTGCACCTCTTTCTGATCTTCCGACAATGTCAATTCTGTGCATCTGACTTAAAAACCTGGATGACAGACAACAAGCTTAAACTGAACGAATACAAAACTGAAATGATATGTTGATCTGTCCACCAAAGTGTTGGAGACATCCTTCAGTTTCATTTCTTATTGACTCATCAATTATTCTTTCTTCTTCTGCTCGTAACCTGGGTGTGACACTGGATCAAACTCTCTCCTTTCAACGTGTTGCTAATATCGTTCTGATCTGGTTTTTCTCTCTTTTTATTTTGTTTGTTTGGTGTGTGTGTGTGTGTGTGTGTGTGTGTGTGTGTGTGTGTGTGTGTGTGTGTGTGTGTGTGTGTGTGTGTGTGTGTGTGTGCGTGCGCGCGCGCGTACGCGCGTGTGTGTGTGTGTGTGTGTGTGTGTGTGTGTGTGTGTGTGTGTGTGTGTGTGTGTTCGCATTGTTTTTCTAACCATCATCTCCTTATGGAAGGCACCAGTAAAAGCCTTATCTGCACATTTATACCCTCTTGTCTGGATTATTGTGATGTTCTTTTTCTCTAGCCCCTCCCTCCCTTCCCATTTTGTCTCATTAAAAAAAATTCAGAGTCTAATATCATGCCGGCCGCCTCAGCTTTCGCTCATCTACATTTGACCTTATTTCTTTATTATTGCGTTCTCTTCACTGACCTCCTGTTCAGCAAAGGATCTCTTACAAAGCTGCGTCTTGCGATAAATACTTTGAATCCTCCTGAACTCAATATGTGACAGATCTGTTGCACTTGTACACCCCCATCACTCTGTTCTTCTGATGGTACTTGTCTCTTCCATATTTCCTCTGTACTAACACTTTTAGTCAGCGTTCCTTTGCCAACCAAGCTCCCTATAGTTGGAACAATCCCTCACATCAACTTTGATACCCTGCCTCTCTGCCCTCTTTTTAATTCAAACCTGAAAACTTTCCTGTTCCCTTCTGATTGAAATATTTACACATGTGTGCCCGTGCTGTTTTCGGGAGTATTATAATGCATTCGGATGTCTGTGTGTTTATTAATCAGATAATAATCAGTTTTGCTTTGAGGAGTGGCGATGGGTGGAGAAGTTTGTGAGAAGGCAAGGTTTGGTGATGAAGAAGACCGTGATCAGGCAAGGTTGGTGGTGAAGATTGTGAGAAGGCAAAATTTGGTGGTGAAGATTGTGAGAAGGCAAGGTTTGGTGGTGGAGAAGATTGTGAGAAGGCAAGGTTTGGTGGTGAGATTGTGAGAAGGCAAGGTTTGGTGGTGGAGAAGATTGTGCGAGGGCAAGGTTTGGTGGTGGTGAAGATTGTGAGAGGCAAGGTTTGGTGGTGGAGAAGATTGTGCGAAGGCAAGGTTTGGTGGTGGTGAAGATTGTGAGAAGGCAAGGTTTGGTGGTGGAGAAGATTGTGAGAAGGCAAGGTTTGGTGGTGGTAAGCGTGGACGTGGAGCGATCTGGTGACTGTCGGATGGTGTTTTTTTACCCAAAAAGATTCTTTGCGGCTCAAAACCCCTATCAGTTTCATTTCACGATTGTGGGATTGTCTGGCCCTGGTCGTCCCAAGTCAGATGTTTCGGTAGGGAGAAA
>JADBJO010000365.1:150000-152500 GCA_016801955.1 Conus betulinus | reverse complement strand
ATTATCGTCATGATGATTATGATGATTGTAATGATAATGAGATATGTTTGTGTTTTTTTTTTTTTTTTTAAAGAAGCTGGACAAAAACCACAAAAAAACATTTGGTAGTAAGTGAGAACATCTTAATTTAAAGATAGTGATCAGTTTGTAGACATCAATGTCAGCATGTTCACGTGCAGTGGGAAGTTTGCAAAAACAATCTAGTACATCGATCCTTGGTAAGCCCTATGACCCGGATCGCATAACGGGCCCACACAAACTGTTCATAGAATTGTATTGGGGCCCCTTCCTGTTTTAAGCTGCATTAAATCTGGCATAAAGTATTCTCTGAGTAATTTTGCTGACAGAGGAGCAAACACATCGTCCGACAAAAGTGAAAATGGAACCCTCTTGGGGAGGTAGCACCTCCTCTCCACCTTTCCCTGGTGCTATGGAGGATTGTCAGTTTCCTGGCTTCTCAACCAGCAGCGAGTTCTGCTCCATATGTTGTTGTGCCACGCAGGACTACGTCAACTTCCTGTCTTCTCTACTAGCGGCGAGTTCTGCTCCATGTCTCGTGTGCGTCATGTTGGACAATGTCAACTTCCTGTCTTCTCTTCCAGCAGCGAGTTCTGCTCTATGTCTCCTGTGCATCATGGAGGACTATGCGAACTTCCTGTCTTCTCCACCACCATAGAAGTCCTCTCCGTGCCATGTGGTGCCATGCAGGACAATGTCAGGACAATGTCATTGTCGAGTATTCTACGCCAGCTGTGGGTTCTGCTGCTTCGAGAACTTCAGGACTGTCCTGCTTGTCTAAGTAATCTCCGGACTCCGAGATGCAACTGGAGGTTACATTCAGGTTTATCTTCACACACACCCTTCTTCCTCCTCCTCCGTCTTCTTCTTCTTCTTCTTGCTATTGCTGTTGTTGTTATTGTCGTTGTTATTATAGTCCTTCTTCTTCTTCTTGCTCTTGTGTTGTTGTTGTTGTTGTTGTTGTTGTTGTTGTTGTTTGTGTTGTTCTTGTTCTTCTTCTTCTTCTTCTTCTTCTTCTTCTTCTTCTTCTTCTTCTTTCGTCCCAAACTTAGCGGGAGAAGTCATTGGGCACAATCCCACCTCCTCAGATGATATGGCAGATGAAGGATAACCACCTCAGGAGATAGAAGGGTTGTGAGGTGGAGCGGAGGAAGGGGGGGGGGGGGGGGGGGGGCAACGTATCTATCAGTACACTGACATCACCGGAACAGCACCATGTTAAAATAATCAGCGAAAGTATCAGTGAGCATGGTGGATGTTGGGCGGACTCGAACTCGAACTCTTAACTCTTACTTTACACTATGGATCGGTAACTCTTACTTAACACTATGGATCGGTAACTCTTTACTTAACACTATGGATCGGTAACTCTTACTCGGTAACTCTTACTTTACTATGGATCGGTAACTCTTACTTAAACACTGTGGATCGGTAACTCTTACTTAACACTATGGATCGGTAACTCTTACTTAACACTATGGATCGGTAACTCTTACTTTACACTATGGATCGGTAACTCTTACTTAACACTATGGATCGGTAACTCTTACTTAACACTATGGATCGGTAACTCTTACTTAACACTATGGTTCGGTGTCAGTAGTCTACCATAACCTTCAGCTGCCTGCCCAGACAGGCCCCCAGTTTAGTTGAGGACCAGTTGCAGCTTGAAATGGACCTGCCTGGTGTTTGCCATCCCCATGGGCACAGCGTCTTGACGTTCACCTGCTTGCCTGCTTGCCTCTGGGAGTCCTATTGTATAACACAGTCCTAAGCTCACAGAGAACCCTCAGTGGAGAGGAGCCATGTTCTGGTGTGTTCAGCGCTAGTCCGAACGGCAGACCGGGTGATTCTCCCGCTTGACTTTGCTCTAAACGATGCAGCCAGCGCAATCTCCACCAACAGTGAAGCGAGACATATCCCAGAACTAGCCCTGTCAGCCATTCACCTTCAATAGACACTAAAGCTACAGTGAGATCAGTCAGAATCGGTGCGATCAAGTAATGCCGTCTGAATGATATCTGCTTGGAATACATCTAATAGATTGTGACTGTTTACTGTGCAGTTTCTTCAGAAGGAAAAGAAGAAGAAGAAGAACAAGAAAAAAGGAAGAAGAAAGAAGGAAAAGGAAGAGAAGAGAGAAGAGCAGTTGGAGGGGAGTGAGGGATCATGGTAATCAGATCCACTCAGGGGTTATGTATTCATCCCACAGTAGCCATGTGCGCGGGCATTTAGGGAACGTTTGGTATAAAGTATGCTAGCAACTGTACCCATTTGGTCCATATCAATGGAAGACCATTCCAGTATTTCGATTACCGAGATGTTATGGGATGGAGAAGAAAAGGGCACAGGAGGAAGCATTGATCAGAGAAGGAAAACGGCAAGTCTAAGCGAAAGGGACAAAGTGTGTACACTGTCGTCTTCAGCGCTCAAGAAGTCAAAGTCCAGCTTTCATCAAAATTATCTCCTTCGATGTCGAGTC
>JADBJO010000365.1:132500-147500 GCA_016801955.1 Conus betulinus | reverse complement strand
ACCAGGTTCTGTCACAGTCTGGGGGCTTAAGGTCTGCAGAGGTCTGTCCAGATCAGATCATCATGAGGCAATGTTCAGTGGAATCTGCTCTGAGCCAACACGCAAGTAAGTCCGTCATCTACTAAGACCCCGTACTGACGTCTCCATCTGGCCAGTTACCCATGTGATGTGTGATGGAGGCCTACCCACGGACTGCGCCATCATACCTATCCTACAACATTGCCCACGAACTGGACGACATCCATGATGACATCAATCTGGTTTGTTCATCTTCTGTGCTCCCTCATTGGCGTCACTACAACATTGCCGAGTCCGTCTCCCCCACCCACAGCCTTATCGTGGTCAGTTTTGCCGGGGTCCCAGCACTGCAGTGCACAAGGAGCAATAAGCATCATATCGGCATGAGACAACCCAGCAAAGGAGACACTGCCCTGAGGCGGAAGTTACTGTGGTGGTGTTGGGTGGGTCTCTGGTCTGATCCAAAGTATGCACGTCGCCGCTTACAAAGCCCCACACTGACGACAGTAACCGCTTTGTCATGGAGCCAGCATGAATGAGTTTCTCCCTCCAGATGGCGCCATCACGTAATTCCGGTGACCAACCCCATAAACTTGCCGATGCTGACATCTTTGAAACAATCTTTCACGAAGTAACGGACGTGGAGAGGAAGTCAGAACTGAGGTCGTTATACAAGGGGTACAGAAGGTCACAAAATGTTATATTCTTTTCGAATGACGATCAATGATAATGACGAAGATGAAAATGAAAGATATACTATGTATCACAACACTAGAAAACAGTTTTCGTTCTTATGTCCCCACCGCTTTTTTCATCCTGCTTTCTTTCGCTAATCCTTTTTCTTAACACTATCCCTATGATATCACGAAAGAGCAAAGCATAAGAAAAAAAAACTGTGCGCATATATATGCAGGAACGCGTGAGAGAGCGCTGTTCAGCAGGCCGCAATGTAATGTGACAGCTTGCTGGAGCTGACAGTTATTCCAAACGTTTTAATCAGTCCAACCTGAGAGAAAATCATACTGACATAGACGACTGCACATTGTCGGCGAGGGGTGAGGGGGGTAGGACGATGGGTATTTTCAGACCAGACTTTGACTCCCAGAACGATGAAGACGACAGACACTTGTCTGCAAACCTTGTCCGTCCTTTTTTTTTCTTTTTAATCGGTTCCTTTTCCTATCACTTCACTTCCTTTACTTAAATCTTGACAACCTGACAATCTTGCATAGGGACGAGGGAGAAGGGGGGTGGGGATGGGTGGGGTGGAGGTAAGGGAGAGAGAGGGAGGGGGGGGGGGGGGGTTCGGGGTAATCAGAAAAATTTTCAATTTCATTAATGAGTCATTGCGTACGTTCCCGTCCAAATACTTAACACCACAACTGCTGAGCTTCAGATCACAGAGCGTAAGATTTGCAGGTGGATGGATAAAGAAATTGATAATTAAGATGAAAGGATATAAGACAACAGTCTCCTTGACACTACCTAGTAGACGCCTGACTTACTGAAACTATAATCATAAAAAAACAATATTGATAACAACAATAATAACATAATTTTCAGAGGGTCAGCATTCCATCAAAAAGTTTGATTCGAGCGACATGGGTTGTTGTGTGTCCCATTGAAACAAACTGGGGAGAGAAGTATTGCTGAAGGTTTGTTGTTGAGAGTGCCAACCAGAGAAAGAAAAAAACAGTAAAACAAAAAAAAGAAGGGAAAGATTTTGCACACTACAGGCCGTCTTCTTCGGGGCTGAAGGAGTCGACCCTGACTTTCCACAACTTACCTCCCTTTAATGTCACCTTTGGTGTCATTATCCCTCAGGTTTAACTAAATAAAACATTTGGGATTCATTTTGTCCTGTCCAAAACGGAGTCATATTGCTGCACAGCTTGCTCTGTCCCACACTGACACACAAATGTCATGTACACGTGCGCACAACTCTTTTTTTTTTTCCTCGGAAGAGCATGGTTGGAGTCACATCGCTGAAAAGATGTGGAAGTGGAGACAAAAAAAAGTTTGCAGCCATGTCCGTGCTTTGCCCATCTCATGCTGCTGTCCTTTCTTCGCTTTCACTTGTTGATTTTTGTTGTTTTTCCCCCTTTTTTTTTCTCACAGGCATACTATACACCAGAAGCACAGAAAAGTATGTCCATCCTCATGCCATCTCTCTACACCTGTATTCAGGGCCGAGCGAGCCAGAGTTAGCCTTCGACCAGCTTACCCAAAACCCCTTCCACCCCCTTCCCACCCCCCCCCCCCCACTAATGTCAAGTCGTCCATATGAATCCAATCATCTTTCAGGCTGGAAAGGGGAGTCACATTACAGTATGGCTTGCTAAAAAACAAACAAACAAACAACAAAAACAAAACAAAAAACAACAACAACAACAAAAAACACCATCAAATGCTTGTGACGAGAATCCGAACCCACGGTCTCCCAGCCTATCAGTCTGAGAAGCTAACCATGACACCATGGCAGCTAAATCCTCAGACGGGGGAAAGAATGGGAGTGGGAGGGAGCAGAGGAGGAGTCCAAGCTATGAAATCATCCACCCGAGTGTCATGTATTCGTCATAGAGAGGGGCCATGTGCACACGTTGTTTCGCCAGCCCTGGTATAAAGTAAGCCGGCACAAATACCCACTTTGTCAATATCTGCAGGAGACCGATCATTCATGTTGATCCTGAGATTGTACTGATATCACAGAGGGATGCACATTAGGGAGGATGTGGGGGAGGAGGCGAAGGGGTGTGGATGTGGGTGTGGGAGGGGTTCAGAATGGTAATGGGAGAAAGCAAACGGTGAAACAAAGAGGAGGGGACAAACTTTGCACACAACAAGCTGTCATCTTCCGAACTCGGGGACTCAAACAGTCTGGCCTTCATCAAATTACCCCGACATCAGTGTCAAATCGTCCATGTTGGTCCGATTATCTTTTCCATTTGACTAAACAAAACATCTGGGATCATTCTGTCATGTCCAAAATGGAGTCACATAACAGTACAATTCTCTGTATTATGTAACATCACACGTTATGTTGTGCGCAAACGGCTTTTTTTTTTTACGTTGTGTATCATAGTTAATTGAATGGACCATGGACGAAGAATAAAAAAGAGAAGGAAAAACGGGGCGAGGGGATAAGGGTGGGGGAAGGCCACTAAAAAGATGGTTTCTGGTTTCCTACGGTTCTAAGCTATGGTATACCTGTCAGAACGGAATGGACACAGCACAATGCTAAATAAACCAGAGAAGCTAAAGGAAGAAGGAGAGGACAAGTACACAGCGAGAAACAAGTAAAGATGAAGGAGGATAGGAAGAAAACAACATGCTGATAATCAACGGGAGGCAGAGGAAGAAGAGGAAGAAAACAAAAACAGTGACGAAAAGGAAAGGTGAAAGAAAAGAGGATAAAAAACAACACAATGCTAAAAAGAAAAGGTGAAAGAAAGAAGAGGATAAAAACAACACAATGCTAAAAAGGAAAGGTTAAAGTAAAAAAGAGGATTAAAAACAACACAATGCTAAAAAGGAAAGGTTAAAGAAAAAAAGAGGATTAAAAACAACACAATGCTAAAAAGGAAAGGTTAAAGAAAAAAAGGATAAAAAAACACACAATGCTAAAAAGGAAAGGTTAAAGAAAAAAAATATAAAAACAACACAATGCTAAAAAGGAAAGGTTAAAGAAAAAAAGAGGATAAAAACAACACAATGCTAAAAAGGAAAGGTTAAAGAAAAAGAGGATTAAAAAACAACACAATGTTAAAAAGGAAAGGTGAAGGAAGAAGAGGATAAAAACAACACAACGCTTAAAAGGAAAGGAGAATAAGAAGAGGGTAAAAACAACACAATGCTATAAAGGAAAGGTGAAGGAAGAAGAGGATAAAACAACACACATGCTAGAAAGGAAAGGTGAAGGAAGAAGAGGATTAAAACACACAATGCTCCGCTAGCGCATAACATAAAAAGATGAATTGTCATTTTCATCGATCGTCTTAACGTGTTCTGGTGGTGGAAACGTGTGATGTTGGATGGTTACCCTTTCCTCGTAATGCTGGGATGGTCCTCCCTGTAAGCCTTTGGTGGATATGGACATTGAATTTGAATATGACTAACTTGCCAACAACCAGAGGATTTTTATTTGTGGTATTGCCCAAATCCAACCAGACTCTTGATGTTGAGTGTGTTATAGGTTCTAATGAGAAGACTGGAACCACTCAATCGAGTTTCAACCCCTCCATGCATGCATCTCTGCCAGCGTTTTGCTTAAATTTCCTGACCACTTAGTCTGTATTTCTCAGGACTACTTGACACTAGAATATTATTCTCATAGGAAGTTCACAACGCCAAAGATGTCCAGGGGAGACTACCCCCTGTTGATATAGAGAGCAGCGAAGTATCCTGGTGAGGTTTCGCACTGGGTATATCAGACTGAACTGTCTTATCACCGGAAGCTTCTGCGTAAACCAGACTGAATTGTCCTATCACCGGAAGCCGGCGGGTATAACAGACTGACACAAGTGCTTTCTGCAGCCTGTCTCTATGGAGGGAAAACCAGACTGTGAAGTGTCTGTGGTCCAGTACTGCCCCTCACCCCCCCCCCCCCCCCCCCCCCCCAGCCCTATGATCAATAAAACGGAACGTGTGACCACCACTGGACACTCCGCTGAAACCGTCACTGACAGCTACGGCTCCGACAGGGAGCCGGAAAACACAGGCTGTATGTATCACCGGATCGACTGTCCCGCTAACACTAAGAAGGATCAGTTGACTGGCAGAGTAAAGAAGAGCCCTGACATTCCTGGCATGTACTCTCACACCAGTGTAGAACTCCACAGAATGGTACTTTACACGACTCATGTCCTCACGGATCATCATTCAGGTGTCTTAAACTCTGTGGCTTTTGTACTTTACACGACTCATGTTCTCACTGATCATCATTCAGGTGTCTCAAAACTCTGTGGCTTTTGTACTTTACACGACTCATGTTCCTCACTTATCATCATTCAAGTGTCTTAAACTCTGTGGCTTTTGTACTTTACATGACTCATGTCCTCACGGATCATCATTCAGGTGTCTTAAACTCTGTGGCTTTTGTACTTTACACGACTCATGTCCTCACGGATCATCATTCAGGTGTCTCAAACTCTGTGGCTTTTGTACTTTACACGTCTCATGTCCTCACGAATCATCATTCAAGTGTCTCAAACTCTGTGGCTTTTGTACTTTACACGACTCATGTCCTCACGGATACATCATTCAGGTGCCTTAAACTCTGTGGCTTTTGTACTTTACACGACTCATGTTCTCACGGATCATCATTCAGGTGTCTCAAACTCTGTGGCTTTTCGACCCCTGCCCATGTGGTGACGTCAGTGTCGATTTCCTCACTGCGCTCATGCCCATCGTGAGACCTTGTTGAGGTCGATGGTAGTCTGCGTGTTCATGGGGACTGTCGTTGGATGGATGTGGTGACGCCCTCCGGAGAACGACATTCACTTTCCCAATAAGCAGTTATTCCCGCCTGTGGGGGCCTTAGTAGTGGGTGTCTTGCATATGTCAGGTCAGCGCTGCCGCTACCGAACACGACCGAAGTGAATCGGCAGCGGAGCAAGTGTCTCCTCCGCTGGGTTGCCCTGTCAGGGCTATTTGATGGATCCTTTCCTGTAGCCTGTGAGGATGGGACTGGGACATGAGAAAATCTGACTATGGCTGTGCATGTGGGAACTGACCTAATGGCATGGACGAGGGGGGGAACGGGAAGGAGGGGGATGTTTTGAAAAAACAAAAACAAAAAAAATCGAAACTTTAACATCAACATCCTCAATTTCTTACCACTCCTCCCTCTCAAAAAAAAAAAAAAAAAAAAAAAATATAACGCCGGTGATGGGGGGGGGGTGGGGGGGGCAAGAACCGGCGATCTCATTCACCACACTGCAACCCTGCGACACTGCTCGACCACAGCGCTACTATACGTCAGGCAGATCAGATCTGTTTGTAGCTGCAACATTAAGTTGGTCAGCTAAAGGAGACTGCAGCAGAGAGGCCGGCTGAGTCTGGCACTGGTAAAGGGGGCGTGGGGGTGGGGGAGGGTCAGGAAGGAAGGAGGACGGAAGGAGGGAGAGGGGGGGTGGGAGGGA
This sequence comes from Conus betulinus, assembly GCA_016801955.1. Classification (NCBI taxonomy): domain Eukaryota; kingdom Metazoa; phylum Mollusca; class Gastropoda; order Neogastropoda; family Conidae; genus Conus; species Conus betulinus. The sequence continues at coordinate 141,342 of JADBJO010000365.1, read as the reverse complement.
AGAAGGGCCACTATCAGTCCCCCAGGTCAACGAGAGGGCCGGGCGCTATCGCCTGCCATCACCGCCTTTCTGACGGACTGGGCGGTGCGCAGGGAGGGGGACACAGCTTAAATCGTTCTATGACTGCAGGCCCATAAAGCCCTTGCCACGGAGTGTGATCATTCATCACACACGCCTGTGCTCCTCAAGCACGTGCGCGCTCGCGCGTACGCGTACACACACACGCGCGCACGCACACGTGCGCACACGCGCTCCCGCACACGCACACACGCACGCACGCACACATACACACGCACGCACGCACGCACGCACGCACGCACACACATACACAAACACACACGCACGCACGCACACTCCCACACATACGAACGCGCGCGCACACACGCACTCAAGTACTCACATGCACCACTCCAAACAAGAGCAATATAGTGGCTGCAGTACTGGTTACTCGCTCTGTGCAATCCTACTTTCCTCTCCTTCCCCGTCCCCCTCCCCCTTCAATTCTCCCCCACCCCCTCCTCCTCTTTCCAAGCTGTTGAAAGGATTTTGTTCCAGGATGATGACGATGATAAGCTATGAATGTGTTAAATGGTATCAAGTTGAATCTGTAAGCAGATTTTGTCATGGTGGACCAGTTCGTCAACAAGCATCCTCACAAAGGCCTCGACAGTGTGGGTATATTCCGTGGATTGGAAATCAACCTTCTGCGCTCGGTTTGAAACTGGGTTGTCCAGTCTTGGACGTTGTACAGCGGAGCCTCTTTTCGCAATACCCACCTCCCCTCTCTCTTCATTAAACCACCCCTTTAATCCCCCCTCTCGCCTCTTCTACGATTAAGGTTTTGTTCCACATCATCTTTTTTTTTCTTTTTTTCTTTTTCTTTATTTTTTATTATTTCTTTTTTTTTTTTTAGATAGTTCACTCAATGGCCTACATCCACAGTGCACACGCATGCTTAAGCACTTCCGCTCTATAGCACATGCGCGTGGAGTTTAGGTAGTTTAGGGTATTGCCAATGGCTGCCAATGCCAAAACGAATTAGCGATGCGCTTGTTGCGATGTACGTATAGTTATGACTCTGGAACAATGCCAGAAATTGATGTGGGAATCGCCAGGGAGATTGCTGGAAGCGCGACAAACAGCGCAGCGCATTTAACATCCGCGGTGCAAGGCAGTGACATTCATGTTCCTCCGTTGACCCTCAGGTCAACTTATAAGAAAGAGATGCAGGACAACCCCAAAACAAGAATGCGGTGAACGGGGAGGGGGGGGGGGGGGGGGGGGGGGGGGGGGGTTCCAAGGTATTTGAATATCAAGCCATGTTCGAATTATCGGTCTGAAGCATTTCCAGATAGGAGTTACAATGTCGCCTGGTTTCTGCCTGTTGACTTTGAACCCCTTCAGGTCTGGAACCGAATCCTGAACGTTTGTCCGACAAGGATTTCTTCTGTCTTCCTGAAGTCTGCCAGGTAGAACCTTATCATAGCTGTACAACGGTGCCAAGTTTTTCACAGTTGCGGATTTTCTTAGTTTTGTTTTGTTTTGTTTTCAGGGTTAGAGTTTTTTTTTTTTTTCATTCCGCAGCTAGAACACTGAGATGTATTAATGTATTCAATTCCTATCTTGTGCCGAAAATGACGAAAGAAATGATTGCTCGTTCTTCATTTTACGTTGTCTTGAGTGTCGTTTATCTTGCCTGAAGAAGACCTATGTGGTCGAAGCGCATTGTGTTTCGTCTTGTGATTTGTTTGTCCATGTTTTTCGGCGGAGTGATTTCAAACACTTTTTTTTTTTTTTTAAGATTAAGTAAAACTTCAAATTGTGAGTGTACTCCGCTTTCTACCCAAGCATCAAAGTGGCCATGTACAGTTTCAGCTTTATGAACGCCCAGACATAGGTGAAAAAAAGGAATCTGTGGCCAGATGATCACACATGTCTTTTCAAGACTGCCCGTATTCTTTCTTCCAGAATGCAGTCCAAACACAGTGGGATGAATGTGATGAGATGTGATGTGGTGTGTGTGTGTGTGTGTGTGTGTGTGTGTGTGTGTGTGTGTGTGTGTGTGTGTGTGTGTGTGTGTGTTCTATCCAGTGCGTTTACGATGATCTATTGTAACATGAAAGGTGCGGTAAGATTCAATGTGTGTGTTAGCTTTTTCTTTTCTTTTTTTTCCCGCTGCTGACAGAATTGAGATTTACTTCGCGCATTCTCTCTCTCTCTCTCTCTCTCTCTCTCTCTCTCTCTCTCTCTCTCTCTCTCTCTCTCTCTCTCTCTCTCTCTCTCTATAGCTGTAGAAAAATTCACTTGTTTGTTTTGTATTAGGCTGCATTACTTCTTTTTACTTAGGTACGTAAACGAAAACAGAATTACTGAGCCGCCAAACGAATGAACAAATAAATTACACAACAAACACAATGCGTTTCGACCTATTGGGTCTTCTTCATGTTGGGAAAATTACATTGAAAACGATTAAAAAAAAAAAAAACCAAGAAACAAAGAATGAATAGACAGTCACTTATCTCTTCGATTTGGATGCACAGTTTGATCTGGGGTGAACAACAAGTAGAGGGGAAGCAAGGGAAAACCAGCTCATGGATATGTTAATATAGGGGGTATAATGAGGATGGTGCTAGGATTCCCAGTCTGATCTGAGACTGCATGACAGGGCTGTGCTCTGCGCTTATTTTTGAAAATCTCCCAGCTTCAACCAGGCCCAAGAAATACAGATATTTGCAATGCCGGTCAGGTTATTTGAGCAAAATTCTCAGAGACGCATCTATTAATCAAACGGATGAAACTCGAGTGCGAGGTGCCAGTCTTCCCAGGTGAGCCCGTAGCAAACTCAACTCTGGGTAGGAGACGGTCTGGCAGGAAAAATTCCACAAAGAAATGGCTCTGATTGAAATCGAACCCACGACCTCCGGCCGCGAGTCTGCGACACTAACATTTCACCACCGCACTTGTGATTTTTTTTTTTTATTCGCTCATTTATTCATTTTCTTATTTATTCATTTTTGTCTGCTTGCGCATTCATTTGTGTATCTATTCATTTTTTTTGTTTATTTATTTCATCAATTAATTCTTTTATTTATTCATTGATTTCTATGTTTTTGCCCTCTCATGTATTCTCATTTATCTACATTTTTTTGTAGATGCTTTAATAGGGCTCTTGAATGAGTTTTCATAGCTATGGATTGTTTTATATTGTCAGAATCTTGGTGAGCAGGGAGACCCCCCGCCCTTGGCGTGAATCTATGAAACCTTGATTACTTCAGAAAGTCATAACGTGTTTTTGTGCGTGTTCGCGTGAGTTTGCTTGCCCCGTTGCCAGTGCCGTTGTTGTGCGGTGCGTTGCGTTCGTTGTAGCGTGCCCCTCGTGCTTGCGGGGCGTGTCCTGTTGCGTCCGCCTCGTGTCCCTGTGTTTTGCCTGTGCGTGGTCGTGCGCACGCTGCTGTGGTGTGTCCGTGTCCCGAGTTGTGTTCCCTTGTCGTGTGGTGCATGTGTTTGTGTGTGTGGTGTGGTGTGTCGTGTGTGCCTCCCTGGTGTGTTGTGTGTGTGGCAAAGTCCACCGAGCAAGTGACTGCAGAGTCCCCGGTATGGCATAATGTGTGTGTGTGGGCTGGTCGTGTGTTTGTGTTCACCCCCTGTGTGTGTGTCGGTGTGTTGTTGGTTGGTGTCGCGTGCCCGCGTGCGTTTGAGTTTGAGTGCTGTCGCGTGCGGGCATGGCGTGCGTTTCTCGCTGTTTGCGTGTGTGTGCGTGCGTGAGCGCCTGTGTGTGTTTCATGTGTGGGTGTGTGTGTGTGTGTGTGTGTGTGTTGTGTGTGTGTTGTGTGTGTGTTGTTTGTGTGTTTGTGTATCGAATGAATTCAGGAACTATATGCAGACGGAAGAAGAAAGGATACGAGGATAGTTACGCAGTTGATGCCTCCCTAGCTGTTACGCCTTACGGTCAGTCGTCTCTGACTCCCAGAACGTTCTTTGCAGTTTTGGTTTACCCCTAACTGGCGATGGAAGCACCGCCCAACAGCAAGCGAGCGTGATCAGGCACGACCTCACGCAAAGTATGATTGTCGGACACTGGTATTTTTTTCCTGGGCGCACTCTTTTCTGTCCATGCAGAAGGAGGCTCCTAGGTGACCTGACTAATGCTCCTGATACCTGGTTTATCCCCCTTTGTCCTCACTTGTAGTAGTTATTGTTCACCGTAACCATCCTGCAGTCAATCACTCGTCCCCCTCCCACCATAACCGAGCTTTCCAGCTGTGATTATGTTCATCCCGTCTCTGTGGGGGCGGGCCACCCTGCAGGCACCAAATTTTAGTTAGGTTGACGCGTCAGTGGCAAATGGGGTGAGTCGATAGACCGCTTGCGATTGGCCCACACCACACCAGTACTTTATACTAGACCTCAGTGACGATATCCAGAGAGCTTCAATCCCCACTGTGTCAGACGCACCAAGGACTCTACTGGCCGTAAAAGGGACTTCATTGGTCAATTAGTGTACCCAGCAGGTATAGCTGCTTTCATTGAGGCACTTTCCTACCCCTCCCCCTTCTTCCCTCGTGTCAATGGATATATGATTTCCTCCTCGAGCAAAATTGAGCCTTGGACGCGAAGTATGTCTCTGCGAATCCTCTAGATGCGAGGCTTGCGACTTCGGCTGTGAGACCCTCTGTTCATATGGCTGAGTTGTTTGATGGTGTGTGAGTTTGGGTGCTTTTTGATTGATGGGTGGTGTTGTGGTGTGTGTTGTGTATCGTAAGACGAGTGTCGATGTGGGTACGGTGCTGAGACTGAGAGCGAGACGGACTTCCGACACGACGCGATGTGCCTATTCATGATCGGACTAGTAGTCTCTTCACACTACCTGGCGCAGGGTTCGGACCCACAGCCTGATGCGATGGTCTGATAGGCTACTATCATGCAGCTGTCTGACCGTACTAAGCTGCGACATTGCCATCACGACAGTCGCCTGTGCCACAGACATTGTGCGGGGCAACATGCTGCCCAGTTTCAAGGAGCTGCGACTCTGTGTGGTCACCCATTAGTTATCTGCAGCCCTGTTAACTTCCCTCATCCTTGAGTGCTTACTTCCCTTGTACCTACTCTAGGGACCCCCTTGTGCCATTGTGGAGGGATATTGTGTGTCAACAGTGAGTGACATTTACGGATAGTAGCAGGGTGACGTATGTCTGAGAGATACATCCTTGACGGACTAGTGGGATACGGTATTTCAGAGTGCTCCTTACCTGGTCAAATAGTTCCTAGTAGCAGTCTGTCGGCATTTCATTCCCCTGGCGTATGATGCTATGACGGGATGCAAGAGTTCCCGAGACAGAAACAGTCTGCGATCGTGGCAGACTTTCTTCGTTTGTGTTACTTACATTACTTCCCTTTTGCTCCTTTTCTTTCTTTTCTTCTGTCTTGGTTTGGTGCATTTTTGTTATGTGTTGTATGTATGGAAGTAATTAATACGAAAGTTTATCAGTCTGCGAGTTCTCCCCATCTCCGCATCAAACAACGTTCGTTAGCCCGCGCCAGCGAGACTACTCCAAACTTTGTCACACCACTCCTTGTCGAACTCTATACACTATCCACAGCCCACACTGACTCAGGCAGTGACCTACATTGATTAATCGACCCTCTTCCCCACCACGCCGTGTCGCACACTCGTTTGAGCAGAAACAAGCCGTGCAGCCCCCGCCCTCCGACCGTGCCGCGCACCCAGCCGCCATGTTTGCTGTGTGCCCTAAAGTAGGGAATGCAGTGTCACTGTCTTACTATCAATAACTTGGTGCATAATTTCGTAGCCTGCATTATGCGCATCCAGATTGTTCAGTGGGTGGTCAGGGCTATCGCTGTTTTTCTTACCACAAACCCGCAAGAACGCAACTCAGACATGTGCACGCACTAGTCGGCGCGCGCTGCGCGCACAACACACACACACACCACACACACACACACACCCACCCCACAAAGCGTGTTATGTGGACACATTCACATCCGTCCCGCGGCGCGCGAGAGAGAGAGGAGAGAGGAGAGAGAGGCCGAGCGAGAGAGAGAGAGAGAGAGAGGCGAACGAACACTGCCACTGTCAAAGAAAGGAAAAGGTCTTCCTTCGAGTTTCGTAATAAAAGGGTATTGCAACGCTATGCCTTCTTAGGAGACGACATTCCTATCTCACTAAATGAAACAGCTATTACTATAGATCGCCAGGGACCCACACATGGCCCAGAACCTCTGTGGCCAACAGTCCGAGAATGAACAGAGGGAGAGGAGTGTGAAGAGGAGGGGTGGTTGGATAGCCAAGGGGGGGATTGTTTGGAGTTTCTGGCTTTTCTTTCCCCTCCTTGCATTTTTTGTTCCTTTTTTTTTTTTTGTTTTTTTTTCCTTTCTGTTTCCTTCTTTCAATTCTTGTTTTATTTCTTTTTTTTTTTCTTTTCTCTTTCGCCCCTCTTTTTTTTTCTTTCCTTTCTCCTTTTTTTTTCTTTCCCTTCTCTGTTCCTCTTTCTTTTTTTCTATTTCTTTTTTTTTTTCCTTTCTCTCCTTCCTTTTTTTTTTTTTCTTCCCCCTAGTTCTCTTTTTTTTCTTCTTTCTCTCTGCCTCTTTTCTATTTATTTTTCTCTTCCTTTTTCCTTTTTCCTTTTTTCTTCCTTTTTTTTTCTTCTTCTTTTTCCCTCCTTCTCCCCCTTCCTTTCTTTCCTTACCTTTTTCTTCTCCCCTTCCCTTTTTTATTCTTTCCCCCCCTCTTTGTCTTTATTTTTTCCTATCAAGAGGCCAATAGCCGATAGCCTGACCACCACTAACAGAGTAGGCTTAGCTCTGAAATAAAAATTCCGTCTCTGTCTCTCTCTTTGTTTGTTTGTTTGTTCTCTCTGCCTTTTCGTAAACGTGTGAACTGTGGTGTAATAGTTCATAAAATTTGACAGGTGTTCGTTGAGTTGGTATTTTCAAGATGGTTAATTTGGAAGTCTCTGGCTAAAATTTTTAATGAGAACCCAATGAAACCTATTGCCAAAAAATTAAAAAAATAAAAAAAATAATAAAAAAAAAGAAAAAAAAAGAAAAGAAAGAAAAAGGAAGCAAAAGGAAACAAATACTAAACAAAAAGTCTGCCAGGAGAGCGCTGACCTACACCCTTTGATCATCGCCAGGGGAAGTAATGCGAGAGACACAGAACAATTGCAGGGAATAAAAAAAAAAAAACAGACGTTATCCTAACAGTACGACTTCACCGTAAAAGAATAATGAACTCAAACCCCTCACATAAGCCAATGGTCTCAGCAGTCTGTCTGACGAGCAAGGAATGTAGAGTAGGTGGTGAAACCCTCCAGGTGACACAACATACACCCAAGAAATGGCCATTTTCCCGCCCACAATGTCTGTGTCACAGGCAGGCGGAGAAAGAGCTGGTCGGAGAACGTGATGGAATGGACCAACCTCAGGCTGCCAGAACTCCTGCGAGGAGGAGAGAATAGGCCGATGTGAAGAAGAAGGTCGGCGGAGTCGTCCCTCATGTCCCCCCCCCCCCCCCCCCCCCCCCCACGACCACGTGGGTCATGGGAATGAGGTGAGACCAGGAGGTGATGTCTGTGTCATTTGAATGAGAAGCCTCCACAGCAGTGCCTAGGAAGGTTAGTACATTGTTTTGGAAAGCAGTTACCTTGAAATAACTCATGGTTGTTTCTCTGAATTTCGAGCTGGAGGAAAGAGCTAGGAAGATGATAACCATTGTGGGGTCCCACCACCTGTCTTTATGTCACAAAAATTATCAGCATGAGGCAGCCTACTGGACACCACTCTCCTGTGACTTTTCGAGAGCTGCAGAATGTTCTGAATTGTAAAGTGTAAACCTTATGAGGTTCATTTGGGATCCTCCTTGACCAGATCCAGCTGAAACTCTCCTGAAGTCTCTGCCACAGCCTTCTGAGTTCTGGTTCTCTTCTTACCTGATATCCCGAGCCGCTGTGGGATCAGAGGCTGCTGAACCTACGACGTACCCCTCGCCCCCCTCCCCCACCCCCCCCCCGTCTGCTCCAACCTCAATGGCAATGACTTTGGCTTGGAAGCCAGATTCCCTCAAGCTGATGTTTAGTTAGGCATGGTACGACTAGAAAGTTTTAATATTCCAGTAATGTACAATTGACTTCAGAGATAGTTATCAGTTTGTCTACCGTAGCTTCGTAGTGTTCAATTAATCCTTTGTACTCAATTAGCTGAATGGAGTCTGCATTTGTCGCTTGATCCGGGGCCGCGCCAGAGATCCGACCATACATCTGCATCACAGATCCGCACCACAGATCTGCACCACATCTGCACCACATATCCGATCACAGATCTGTACCACATCTGCACCACATATCTGCACCACATATCTGCACCACAATCTGCACCACATATCTGATCACAGATCCACACCACAGATCTGAACCACACATCTGCACCACATATCTGCACCACACATCTGCACCACATATCTGATCACAGATCTGCACCACAGGTCCAAACAGATCTGCACCATACATTCGCACCAATTATCTGCACCATATATCTGCAACATCCATCCGCTCCACACATATCTGCACCACAAATCTGCACCACAAGTACAAACCACAATCTGCACCACAAGTACATTCGCACAAATCTGCATCACAAGTACACACCACAAATCTGCACCACAAGTCACACCCAAATCTGCACACAAGTACTGCACCACAAATCTGCACCACAAGTACACACCACAAATTTGCACCACAAGTACACACACCACAAATCTGCACCACAAGTACACACCACATATCTGCACCACACCTCTGCACCACAGAACCGTACAACATACCAG
>JADBJO010000365.1:115000-125000 GCA_016801955.1 Conus betulinus | reverse complement strand
TAGCGGGGCTTGCTTGGTGATGGATTGGATGGCGGGGCCGCCAGGGAGCCGCTGCGCGCTTATTGAATTATCGCATTTAGTGTGATATTTGCCTAGCAGGTGTGAGGCCTTCGATTTTGCAATAAAAGGGATATTTGGCCCTTTTTGCCAGCGGAGACAAATCGAATTAGCCGGGCTTTTTCTCTCGCGAGAGGCTCCCATTAGGTTGGTGCGAGGGGGGCCGGCGGCCCTATCCGGGCCGTCCCACGGGAAGGCGCTGGGTCGACAAGGGTCAGTCCCGGACCCTCCCTCTTCTTCCCAAAAGATACCCCCCCCCCTTCCACCCCCTGCCGTGCCCCCAGCCCCCAGCCTCCCTCTTCTCCCTGACTCTTCTCCGCCCGCGGACCTCGCAAGCACGCACGCCAGCGTTTTGCTTCTGACGGTTTCGGTGTTTTGTGTTGTACTGGGGACGAGCGAGCGGTGGTGGTGCCGGATCGGTCGAGAGAGAACAAGGGGAAGTGTGGGTACGGAGTTAGGGAAGGGGGGGGGGGGGGGGGGGGGGGGGTTAGGACAGGAGGGGGAGGGAGGGATTCCTGGAGAGAAAGAGAGAGGGGGGGGGGGGGGTGGGGCTGAGTGGGAGGAGGGGTGACCGTTTTTCCCCCTCGTCAGTCACCGGTCGTGATGGTTTTGACAGGGCGAGTTGAGGCGAAAGCTTAGGGGTCAGCAGTTGGCGATTTGAAGTAATCATCTAAAATGCTGGGCGCTCTCCCTGAGCGGCAGGCGGCCACAGACCACGTCAGAGCCAATCAATACTGTCCGCCCGCCGCTTCCACGGGGGCCAGGCCAGCGAAGGGGCAGGGAGGAGGAGGAGGGGGGATGGGAGCGAAAGGGTGGGGGTGGGGGGGGGGGGGGGTGGGGGTTAGATGGGGAAGGGAGGACGAAGTATGAGAGTTTACTTGTTTCAAAGGGTCGATAAGAGCCAGCTTTGTTACGTGAGAAATAACAGCCTCCATGTGTTCTTCGTGCGTACTCAACAGTGATAATTACTTTTTTTTTTTTTTTTTTACATGAGAGCAAAATTTGTCGTTGTAGGCTTTTTTGAATATGTTGGGTTTGTCATAGACAATAATCACCGGTTTTGTTCGTGAAACACACACACACACACACACACACACACACACACACACGCACGTACACACACACACATACGCGCACACACGCACATAGGCGCATGCGCACGCGCCACGCGCGCGCGCGCCCGCGCGCGCGCACACGCGCGCACACACACACACACACACACACACACACACACACACACACACACACACACACACACACGTGAGATAATTACTGTTCTCATGACTGAAACTGGTTAGTAACGGCTTTTGTACCTGCTTCCTTATCATGCCCAGCCATAACTGGTTTTCTACAAAACAGTCAAGTTTTTTCACGAAAAAAAGAAAAAGCAATTATTAGTATTTTCACAAACAAAATTGCAAATCACGGGCTTTTGAGCCTCGAAATGACCATTTCCAATCATAACCAGTTTTATTCGTTTAAAAATGGTTTTACACTTGTAAAAAGGGTGATAACTACTATATTCACACACACACACACACACACACACACACACACACACACACACACACACACACACACACACACACACCACACACGCACGCACGCACGCACGCACGCACGCACGCACGCACACAAAACCTGTTGATCATAGATTTTTTTTAACCTACTGGATTGTCATGCCAAATGACAACCAGTTTTTGTTCTTGGAAAATATAAAATTCTGTAAACAAAAAGAAAAAGAAAGGATTTCACACTTAAGTTTCCACGTACAAAATTGATTCAGTCTGTAATGGGCTTTTTGACCGTACCACGTTACCATACCAATCAATTACCAATCAATCTGTTTGCGGGAAATACGAATACTTACATCTTCCACAAAGTTGGTTTTCATAGGTTTTTGAGCCTACAGCTTGTCATACCTAATGCAAACCGGTCTTGTTCATGAACACAGCCATTTCTTCACACAAAGATGATAACTGTTTCAAAACTGAAATCAGTTTTTATGGGCTTTTGAACTTACAGGCTTATTATGAAAAAAAGAATAGCCAGCATTCTTCATGGTAACAGTGATTTCTTCACAAAAAGTGATAATTACTGTTTTCATGACCGAAATTGGTTATCATGAGGTTTTTTTTTTTTTTAACTTGTTGGGTCATCAAACACTATGATAACCGGTTTTGTTCGTGAAAACAGTCATTTTTTTCACATGTATCATAGTGATGGTTTCATTTTACTGATCCATTTCATTATCATGGCCTTTTGAAGCTTCTTAGTTATCATGCATAATGATGATATTCAGTTTTGTTCATGAAAATAAACCACTGCCAGCAAAGAAAGAGATAATTACAATTTTCATGAATTGCTCATGAAAACGGTCCCTTTTTTTAAAACCAGAAATAGCGATAATTACTATTTTCACAAACAAATTTTGTTTTATGAGATTTTGAACCAACCGGGTTATCATGAAAGCAATAACCAGGACTCTTAGCGAAAACGGGGGGCATAATCTTCTTGACGAGTACGGTAATAAATAGCCGTTTCCAGACCAAAATTAGTTACTATGGGTGTTCACAGCTTCTAAGCTACCGTACCTCGTCTTTTCCCTGCTTTCCCCGTGATAATTACTATTCTAATGTTTCACGTCAATGTCAGTTGAAAAAAAAAAAAAAAAAAAACTTTTCATAGGAATGATCAGAAATGCCGTCGCTTCATGATCACTCATTTAATTTGTTTGTTGTTGTTGTTGTTTGTTGTTGTTGTTGTTCGTCGTTGTTGTTGCTGTTGTCGTCGTCGTCGTTGTCGTCGTTGTCGTCGTCGTCATAGTTGATGATGTTGTTGTTGTTGTTGCTGCTGCTGCTATTGTTGTTTGGCCCTGATGTTGATTTGTTAATAGCCTTGCCGACCATGTCGGGCTTTATGAGGGGTGTCGTCTCATCAGAGTCAATGCCACACACATGTAAAACAAACAAACAAATGAAAAAAGAAAAGAAAAGAAACCTTCTTCAACACAGATTTTCTGAAGCATGCAAAAATTGCTTTAAAATTGTTCGTCCATAAGATCTTAGATCAGATGAAAAGTATTGTTCTCTCTCACGAACTGGTCACAACTTGACAAAGTAACATTCGACAAAACATGTGTGACCAACAAACGACGAATACAAAGGCACAGGAAGCGGATTGTTGTCATCCTTTTGGCGAATAACACATGGCTGTGGTGAAAGCACAAACCATGTGGTAATAATGTAACACTTGGCTGTGGTGAAAGCACAAAGCATGTGGTAATAATGTAACACTTGGCTGTGGTGAAAGCACAAAGCATGTGGTAATAATGTAACACTTGGCTGTGTGATGAAAACAACAAAGCATGTAATAATGTAACACACTTGGCTGTGGTGAAAGCACAAAGCATGTGGTAATAATGTAACACTTGGCTGTGGTGAAAGCACAAACCATGTGGTAATAACGTAACACTTGGCTGTGGTGAAAGCACAAACCATGTGGTAATAATGTAACACTTGGCTGTGGTGAAAGCACAAAACATGTAATAATGTAACACTTGGCTGTGGTGAAAGCACAAACCATGTGGTAATAATGTAACACTTGGCTGTGGTGAAAACACAAACCATGTGGTAATTATGTAACACTTGGCTGTGGTGAAAGCACAAAGCATGTGGTAATAATGTAACACACTGGCTGTGGTGAAAACACAAACCATGTGGTAATAATGTAACACTTGGCTGTGGTGAAAGCACAAACCATGCGATAATCATGTAACACTTGGCTGTGGTGAATGCACAAACCATGTGGTACTTATGTCACACGACAACAGATAACAAGGACCCAGGAAAAGAAAGCAATTATAACTCAGCTTCAAATCAAGTGATTGCAGGCGGAAATTGAAACTTTCTTTGGCGTTGCCGGCCATGCTAGATCCTCCATCCGGTCAGTAACGCGAAATCCACAGTCCGCCACAGAGACCCTGTCGGTCCCCACAGCTTCTCCTGGACCTCAACCGGACTGGGCCACGTCTGGCGTCTCTCCAGTCGCTGTGGTTGGGCCCCTTTGAGGCTGGAGGCCCGGCACTGCTACCGCCTAGAGAACCACGGGACGAGCACCACACCGTCGGCTATCAGTCTGCATGGCCATATTGAGTGAGATGTGTAGTGTCTGGTCTTCTCTTGTGCTTGTGACTCTGCAGGAGGTCTGCTTGCTGCTTTCAGCCGACACATTTCGAACTTCAGAGCAGCTCATGCTTGTCTGGTTACCCTATTAGTACGGGGTTAACGTACACCAGACAGAGCGGGGTTGGACTTCAAGTTTTTCTTCTCATAGGCTAAGCTGGTTCGCGGCACCTTCTTCCGCACTATCCAGTGCACCCCCCCCCCCCCCCCCACGCCTCTACACTCTACGCTGCGTAGCCCCGGTGCAAGGAAATTGAAACAAACTAAATGAAAAATTACTACTCCGCCAAACGAAAGGAACAGACAAAAATTACACGACAAACACCACGCGTTTCGAACTTTTTGGTCTTCTTCAGGCAAGACAAACAATATTCTAGACAATACGATTATTCCTATTCTGTGGTATGGTACATGGAATCATTGGTATCAGAACACCATCCGCAACCCTCTTCATCCCGAAAATAATTGCCTTGATGTCTGTTGGAGCGGATGACGGCTCACCAGGGTCGAAAGTTGTGGGTTTTTTTTTCTCTTCACTTGCCATCTCAGGTCGTTTTAAAACTTTTTTTTTTTTTTTTTTTTTTTTTTTTTTTTTTTTTTTTTTTTTTTAGGGGGGGAGTCACTGGGACACCACACTGAAGAACGATCCACCAGGTTCCTCCAGTTCTGTCGTCTGTGCGCCAAAGCCTGGGTCTCTACCAAGGTTTTCTGGGACCATACCGCAATGTTGTCAGTCCATCTTTTTCCTGCCTTCCCTTTCGTCTCCCTCCTTCAACAGTACCATGCAAGCTTTTTTTTTCCCCCCCCTTTTTTTTTTTTTTTTTTTTTCCAGTAAGGTCAATGGATTTTGTAACATGGCCAGCCAAACAGTTTCCTTTCCTTTACCGATGTCAGTAGGTCTTCGTATGGTTCCGTAAGCTTCTTGAAGGTTTGACGGACTTTTTCATGGGTGATCTGGAAGACAGAATTCAAGCCATGGAAATGAGGCAAAAAGCTGAACGTCAGGTATGCTGCTCATGCCTCCAATGAACATGTGTGCCTCATGTATGACTAGCCTTTACTACAGCGAATCAAATGACCATTTTCAGGCAAAAAAAGAAAAACTTCTCATGTGAAAAATGACTCTTTTCGAGTTATTACACATTTTCTCAAAGTCATGATCAGTGTTTTCACATAAAAACAGGAATTATTGGTGTTTTTTTGAACACGTTATTGTTTTCATCTTCCCAATGGGAATTCTGTTTTTGATGCTTGCTCAGATCCGTAAAGGGAGAGAAACGTGGGAGGGAGTGGTGGGTGGGTGAATGGGTCCGGGGTGGGGATGGGGTAGAGGGGGAGGGAAGGGATGGAGGGAAGGGGTGGAGTAGGGGCGGATCTTTTCATGGCAGCAGATTACTGAGGTGGCACACCAACAATTTACAAGAACAAAACAGAATAATGCAAAACCAAACAAGCCAAACAAACGAACAAAACAAAAGAATTAAAGAAAAAAAGGAGAAAAAAAAACAACGAAAGAAAATTCTCAGAGAGAGAGAGAGAGAGAGAGAGAGAGAGAGAGAGAGAGACAGAGACAGAGACAGAGAGACAGAGAGAGGGTAGGGGGTAAACCGCAATAAAAACAAAGCCTCAATGGCTCTCTGGTCTGGAGCAACCTAGTTAGTTTGTTGGTTTAAATCCCATTGGCACTTGTTTTGCTGCGCAAATCCGTGCGCTTGTGGCCTAGTTTGACTTCTCCAACCGGACTGACCAATAAGCTGTCACGTACCAGCCGCCGTGGCGAAGTGGTTAGCGTCGCGGACTCCCAGCTGGGAGGTCGTGGGTTCGAATCCCATCAGAGTCATGTGGGTTTTTTCTGCCCCGACCGGCTCCTACCCAGAGTTGAGTTTGCTGCGGACTCTCAGTTGGGAAGACTGGGACCACCACACAGTCGAGTTTCATCCACTTAATGGATGCGTTTCTGAGAGTGTTGCTCAAATTTCCTGACCAACACTGCAGGTGCCTGTATCTCTCGGGCCCGGTTGACGCCGGGATATATTATGAAAGGAAGCGTGGAGTACAGCCTTGTCATGTAGTCTCAGACCGAAATGGAAATCCGTAGCATCATCTTAATCATCCTCATTCTCATCGATCAGCATTAAAAAACAAAAATGTCTCAAGTTCTGTGGCCCTTCATGCCCTGCTCTCATGGTGACCTCAGTTTCGATGTCCCCTCCACGTCTGTGGCCTTGGTTTGGTTCCGTCGGGGTCACCGGTATCGGCGAGTCCATGGGGGCTGTCGTTGGACGGACGTGGTGGCGCCCTCCGGAGGGAGAGCTCACTCACGCCGGCTCCGCGACTAAGCAATTATTGTCGTCAGTAGGGGGCTTAGTAGGTGGTGTCCTGCGTATGTTAGATCAGAACAGGCGCCACTGAACACCACCGAAGTGACTCGGCAGCAGTGCAGTGTCTCCTCCGGTGGGTTGCCTCTTGACGACTTGACATTGACTGCTCCCTGTGGATTGCTGTGCTGGGGCTGCGGCGGGGCCGACCGGGCTGTGGCTGTGACGGGGTGTCGGAATGAGCGGCGTGGGTGCACTGCCTCTGAGGTGGCGCAGAGATTGGGACAGCAACAAAAAAAAAAAGAAAAAAAAAAAGAAAAAAAAAAAAGCTGTCACGTGTCCATTCTTGACTGGAATTGATCTCTGTTAGGTAATCCGCAGAATCGTAGACAGATTAGAAGAACGAATATTTACCAATATTCCCACCACCGAGTAAAACAAACAAACAAACAAAAACCGATGGCGCTTTCTACCAATGACAGAAGGTTACTCTTTTCGGTGCAAAGGGAAACAGGAATGGTTGAGCATCATTCGAACGATTCCCTTTTTGTCCTTAAAGGCAAGATGTATCCCGTGTGTATGGAAGATACAGTGGATTTTTAACGAAAAGAAGCTGAATCAGAAACCAGCCTGTGAATAACGAACAAGTAGGGTAACGCTTACTTCCATGATGAAATATCTAAACGCCCGCAACTCTATTCGAATGCTGTTTACGGCACAAAGTTGCCTGGCAGAAATGTACTCTGTGTTGACACTCACTCACTCTGTCTGTCTGTTTGTCTCTGTCTGTCTGTCTGTCTGTCTGTCTGTCTGTCTGTCTCACACACACACACACACACACACACACACACACACACACACACACACACACACACAGAGAGAGAGAGAGAGTACGAAGAAAGAAAACTGGGAAAAGAAAACAAGGAAAGAAATACGGAAAGAAGGATAGAAGCAGTCAAAGAATAAAAGGAGGACGTAAGAAAGAAAAAAGGAAATAAAGAAGGAAAAAAAGCAGAAAAGGAAGAAAACAAGGAAGAAGAAAGGAAGAAAACAAGGAAGAAAGGAAGGAAACAAGGGAGAAAGGAAGGAAACAAGGAAAGGAAGAAAACGAAGACGTAGAAGAAAGTATGGAAGGAAACAAGGAAGTAAAAACAAAGAAGTAAGGAAGGAAACAAGGAAGTAAGAAAGGAAACAAGGAAGTAAGGAAGGAAACAAGGAAGTAAGGGAGGAAACAAGGAAGTAAGGAAGAAAACAAGGAAGTAAGGAAGGACACAAGGAAGTAAGGGAGGAAACAAGAAAAAAAAAAGAACAGAATGAAGGCAAGACGGAAACGATATATATATATATATATATATATATATATATATATATATATATATATATATATAATATATATATATATATATGATATATATATATATATATATATTATATGGATAGATGTATATGTATATATGCATATATGCATGGGGAAGTGGGGGCTGAAAAGGATATCCTAAACAACGTCATACTGCTTTTCATGGAGTGTAACGGCTGACGGCTCATGTGAGGTCGTCTGCTGCCGCGAGAGAACGTAATATGGAAGCAAGGGAATATGGGACCAGGCTGAGTGGGAAGGGGAGGGGGAAGAGTAAGAGGAGGGAGGAGGCGGGCGGAGGGGGACAGTGGAGAAAGATCAGAAGCCTGTGTGTGTGTGTGTGTGTGTGGTGTGTGTGTGTGTGTGTGTGTGTGTAGAAGGAGGAGGAGGAGGAGGAGAAGGAGTGGAGTAAGGAGAGCCTTATGCCCCACACTTCACCTGCTCATTTTCGCCCCAAATTCTTCTTGACACTTTGGATCGGGCAGGGTGCTCCTTTGGCTGTCGTCGAACTAAATCACTGCCCCCCCACCCCTCCTCCGTGCCCCCCCCACCCCCCACCCATCCCCCCCCCCCCCCCCCCCCCCCCCTCCTCCGAAAAAAGGCTGTTTCCGTTGGGTGCTAAGATGGTTTTGACAAGTGAGACGTAAAACAGAATGCTCATCATTTTCTGGAGGTTTTTTGATGTCCGGCAATCGGTCTGGTATTATTTCTTTTCGCAGCAGCTTTCTTTCGTGTGTGTGTGTGTGTGTGTGTGTGTGTGTGTGTGTGTTGTGTGTTTTTGTTCTCTCTCTCTCTCTCTCTCTCTCTCTCTCTCTCTCTCTCTCTCTCTCTCTCTCTCTCTCTCTCTCTCTCTCTGTGTGTGTGTGTGTGTGTGTGTGTGTGTGTGTGTGTGTGTGTGTGTGTGTGTGTGTTCATGATATAATGAATGACTTTGTATCAGGTGAAGAGGGGAGCAATGTCACTTATACTGCATACGATGAATCAAATGTTATTGATAATTTCATTGAGTCTAATTGTATAAATCCTGCAGGTTCATATTTTAAAGTTGTTCCCAGAACTGAATCAAAACATATACACGTAGAGATTTTTCTTCAAGTACCTGAGGCCTTCAAATTGAAACCTGTCGCAATCCGTCTATCATAAATAGAGTTACAAAGCAAATTTGAAAAAGGTATCTATAAGAACTCCGCCGAATTACGTGGACAAACATATCAGAAGACAAAACACGACGCGTTTTCGACCTCTTAGGTCTTCTTCAGGCAAGTCAAACAATACTCATCTCAAGATGGCTTTAAAAAACGAAATTATGATGCAATTGATCACAATTTTCACTCTCCTGGCGTTGGTTTCAAAAGCAGTTCCTTAATCAGAACAAGCTACATGTTGCGATTATTGGTTTTGAAAAAGGCTTTCAAACCCAGTAAACAGGCAGTACCTTTGGATAATATCAAAAAGAAAAGGATTTAGGGGAAAATGTACAAAGCTGTCAAAGGTATGAATGAGGTTGTGAAAGCTAGAGTAAGAATGAATCACGAGTGTACTGAATCTTTCTGCTGTCCTCGTGGTTTGGAAACAATGAGACCTTTGCAGCTCAGTTTTTAGTCTCACTATGTGTCACCGAACTTGCAGTTGATGTAATCCGTTGTGGGTAATACGGTGTTACGTTATCAACAGATTTGATTGAAATGTTGGTAGTATCGTTTTGCTGATAGAGCTCCGCTGCTTTGTTTAACGGTGACTGGCCTGACTATTTTGAGGGAGGCTTCTGACAGAATGAGTTTGACAGTTAATTTAGATAGAAACTAAAGTGGTTCTCTTTCGCAAAGGCAGTTAGACTGGAGCGAAAGAAAGATGGTTCTTCAGTAAAAAAAAAATAAGTTAGAAGTGGTCAATCAACACAGGTACCTTAGAATCATTTTCTCTTCTGCCCCTCTCTTTTTCTTTCGCTACGGAGGATAGAACAGCGATAGTAAAGAGAGGAGTAGCAGAATCCGTAATCTTGCCGTTGCGCATGCGTCAATAGATTACTATGGATGTTAGTCATGTTCTCTCTCTATATATATATATAGTATCAAGACACGATT
>JADBJO010000365.1:97500-105000 GCA_016801955.1 Conus betulinus | reverse complement strand
AGAGAGAGAGAGAGAGAGAGAGAGAGAGAGAGAGAGAGAGAGAGAGAGAGTGTAGAAACCCTGTCACCCATGAATACGCCCGTGCTAGAAGCAGCAGTCATCATGTTTTGACCTGTCTTCTATTCTATCATTGTTTGGCGTTCTGTCCTATAGCACTGATTAATGCTCACCAGGTCGTCCGTCAGGCAACTCACCAGAAGACATACAGCACGAACTTCCGGGGGTTGTTCGGAACGGCCTCCAATACACACTCAGGATACGCGTACTAAATCCACCCACTCCCACCCTCAAATCCCCCTCTCTCCCCCCGTCTCCTCACCCCTCACCCTGATCCTCATTCCTCTAACCTTCGTTTCCCTTTCTGTCCTTGTTTCCCCGCCTACTGACGGATCATTAATGGCTCAGACGCAGCGAGTCTCCCTCTAGAGGGCGCCAGCACGTCCCGCCTAGTGACAGGTCTTCATGAAGTTGCCGATGCCGGCGATTTGACGACTTTGACACCAGCTCAGCCCACGGGCATGGTCGCGGAGAGGGAAATCCAAACTGTGGACGCCAAGAGAGCAGAGGCATGAAGGCCTGCGCCCTCAGAATATGCTAATTCTTTTAATTGAACACTTTAAGGCGTGCCAGAGTCCACGGAGACATGCTAACCACATCATTTAGCGGGTAGCGAGCAGTCGTGTCCCCATCCTGCTCATCCCCCAAATGAAGTGGACGTGGAGATAGCTACAAACAGGGGTGGGGTGAGCCCCAAAGGACCCTCAGCCCCAACCTACCCTGCCTTCAAAATAGTTTTTTTTTTTTCACACGCAACCCTGATTTCTAAATTGAGCTTGAAAAACCAATTTGATTCCTGTATTTCAAAATGGTTTCCTTCCTGTTTATCTTTGTTCTTCTTGTTCCTCTTGTTCTTCTTGTTCCTTCTTGTTCATCTTGTTCTTGTTCTTCTTGTTCTTGTTCTTCTTGTTCTTGTTCTTGTCCTTGTTGTTGTTGTTGTTGTTGTTGTTGCTGTTGTTCTGTTGTTTGTTTTTTTTGTTTGTTCTTCTTCTTCTTTCTTCTTCTTCTTCTTCTTCTTCTTCTTCTTCTTCTTCTTCTTCTTCTTGTCCTCCCATCCTCCTCCTCCTCCTTCCTTAACTATGTGAAGATTCAATGGGGCGCCGCACCAAAAACTTACTCACCATTTCCAATCACTTCCAAGTTCCCATTCTCTAACTTCCCAATCACCAACCCAAGGGATAAAACTCCCATCACTCTCTTTGGACTGATCAGGTGAAAACAGGCCCTTCCTGTCTCTCTTTCTCTCTCTCTCTCTCTCTCTCTCTCTCTCTCTCTCTCTCTCTCTCTCTCTCTCTCTCTCTCTCTCTCTCTCTCTCTCCTCTCTGTTGTGCTTTAATTAAAAGTGCTCTTTTCATTTGTTTATTTCACTTGATGATGTCGGTACTTGCTTCTTCTTAGTGGTTGTTATTGTTTGTTGTGTTGATGTTTGATGTTTGTTTGTATGTATAATTTCCGATGCATACGTTGTATTATTTAGTATTAGCTTAGTAGAAACAGTCACGGCAAGTATGAAAAATGGCTAACTAAGCCAATATCTTTACTGTTATGCAATTAAGAATCATTGTCTCTCTTGTCATTGTCCTCCCTTGTCTCTCTCTCTCTCTCTCTCTCCTCTCCTCTGTCTGTGTGTCCTGTGTGTGTGTGTGTGTGTGTGTGTGTGTGTGTGTGTGGGTTGGCATGAGCTTGAGTAAGCATGCGCATACACGTGTGTGTGTGTGTGTGTGTGTGTGTGTGTGTGTGTAGGAAGAAAAGAGAGGGTGTGGGGAGGCACGGGTGGGGAGAAGGTAGGAAGGATAGAGGGCGAGTGGAGTGGGGGAGGCGGGGGAGGGGGGGGGGGAGAGAGAGATAAATGCCCGAAAACTAGGCCACATAAGGTCCAGCATGGGTCTCCCCAACACCCCCCCCCCCCCCCCCCCCCCCCAAAAAAAAAAAAAAAAAAAAAAAAAAAAGCCTTGTGAGGAGGACGCTTCACTGTAACAAGGCCCTGGGCATGGATCTTTACTTGTCTGAAGGACGGTCCCAATTTCTGAACCTCTTCTCCCTCCCCTCCCCCTCCCCAATCCACCCAACACCTCCCTCCCACCTACGCTTCCTGTGCCCCCTTCGCTCCCTCTACCCCCCCCCCCCCCCCCCCCCCCCCCCCCCCCTCTCTCCTCTACAGGGGCCCCTCCCTTCCAATTTCAATACTGAAGGCCTCGGCCCCCCGTCCCGCCAGAGGCCAACGGCGACGGCAGCGCCTTCTCCCCCTATGGTGGAACTCTGCAGAACGGGAGCGAGATACCATCGACAGTTGGTGCCCGTTCCCCTCAGACCTGGAGACATCGTCAGTCAGGGCGCTCCCCAGAGTGCAAAATTATTTCTAATTAAAACAAGGGCGAAAAAAAAAGAAAAGATGGGGTGGGGGGGGGGGGGGGGGGGGGGGGGGGAGTGGTTGAAAAAGAAGGGGAAATAAAGAAGGGGAAATAACCTGTCTGTCGGAACAATTAGGGAGGCCAGCGTCTCGGTACACGGTGAAGACTGGTTAGGCTTGTTGAGGTGATGATGATAAATTTAGAGCATGAAGTTCAACGAGGGTAACGATCAAACAAAAATATTCTGAAATTCATTTGACAACAACTGTATCTAAAAGAATGAAAAAAAAAAGGAAAGATAAGCGGCGAAGGTGGATAATATGAAAGAATAATTCCTGTCACAGACTGTTGAAATTAGTGGCAAACCTGAGAAGGACATGGATTGTGGAAAGAACACATACACACTCAGAGAGAGAGAGTCTGCCCGTTCCTTTCCATAATTTTGTATTATCCATACCACTTTGGTTCATTCAAAAGAATGTAAAAACGACCATGCATTATCAAACTCGTTCCTTTATTTGCTCACTGTAATTGTTAGACAGATTTAGCAATTTCGGCTCATTGAAACTATCGTTTAAAAAAAAAAAAAAAAAAAAACTGACCGCCAAACAAACCAGACCACAGTAATGAAATCAACGAGTTGCTGAAAGTTACAAACAGAGGGGAAAAAGAAAAAGATTTTAAATTGTACACCATTAGTCTTTCGAGGTCACAGAGAATTTCATACTTCGCGCTTAGCCGACATCAATGTAGTCGTTGGGATGAGACCTTTAACCGTGGTGCCTTTCGTGAAAGCATGCATGAAGAAAAATCTTGTACGTTCATTAAATCCCATGTCACCTTTCATTCCGCATGAGAGGTGGCCATCGTGTGCCAGCGGAAAGGTGGAAGCGACAAGGGAAATAACTGATACACACCGGTGTCATTTTTTTTAGTTGGATATCTTGCGAGTTCTCGCGTCTGTGAGACTCGTACCAGTCTGTAGTGATTCTGTCCACTGGGTCTGGTCAAGCGAACAGTGAGTGCGTAATGTACAGCAGGATTGGACGTGTCGCCACTTCTTTTTTTTTTTTTTTTGTCTTATACTCTCGAAACACGGCTTTTGTCTGTTCTCTCGCCTCTGTCTAAACGACTTGCCATTGTTCTGGCCTTTTCTCTCTCAAACATGGCATGCATCTCTTTCTTTTTCTCTGAATGACCTGCCATTTTGGGATGGGATGGGGGTGGGTGGTGGAGTGGGGGTGGGATGGGCTTTTGCTCGAAAACATGGCATCTATCTCTCTCACCCTTTTCTCAGTTTGAAAGACTTGCAATTTTCTTCCTTTCTTTCTTTTTTCTTTTCTTTTTTCTTTTTTTTTTTCCTCTCAAACTGAACGTCATCTTTTTTGTCTTGTCAGAATTAATCGACTAATTATTTTCTGTTTTCCTCTTGAGCAGAACCTCACCTAGCGACTCGCCTTTTCTTCTTTAGCTTTGTTTTGTTTTCCTTTCTTTTGTCTTAGAGCCTCATTTGTTTTCTTTTTTATTCAGACACGGACGACTCGCCATCCCCCCCCCCCCCCCCCCCCCCCCCCCCCGGTCCCTCTCCCTTGGACCCAGTATGATTTGTTTTTTTTTCATGGACCTGAACGATCCCAATGTTTTGTCGCTCTCTCTCATCCACAACCTCATGTCTTTGACAGAATGAATCGCCATTTTGTCTTCTTTTCGCTGAGAACCCAATATGATTTTTTCTTTCTTCACAGAACTGAACGATTCGCCATGTTCTGTTGTTTTCTCTCAACCAGAACCTCACATGGTGTACTGATGACTCGCCATTTTGTCTTTTCACCTCGATAATTTTTTTTTTTTTTTTTTTTTTTTTTTGTATAGGTTAGGCCTACACGCTTATCAGACTTCACATGTTTTTACTAAACGACTGGCCATTTTTCTTTTTACCATGAGAACCCAATCTCTCTCTCTCTCTCTCTCTCTCTCTCTCTCTCTCTCTCTCTCTCTCTCTCTCTACTCTTAGGACTAAGCCGCTCTTCATACTCTGTTGTTCTCTTTCAAATAGAACACCTTGCACCCATGTTTACCGAACGAGTCGCCATTTTGTCTTTTTTACTGCGAGATCTCTCTCTCTCTCTCTCTCTCTCTCTCTCTCTCTCTCTCTCTCTCTCTCTCTCTCTCTCTTAGGATTGAACATTTCCCCTTCATGTTCTGTCGTTCTGTTCCAAACAGAACACCATAATTATGTTTACCGAACGAGTCGCCATTTTGTCTTTTTACTGCGAGATTCTCTCTCTCTCTCTCTCTCTCCACTCTCTCTCTCTCTCTCTCTCTCTCTCTCTCTCTCTCTCTCTCTCTTCTCTCTCGCTCTCTCCTCCTCTCAGGATTGAACCATTCTTCATATTCTGTCGTTCTCTTTCAAACAGAACACCTTGCACCATGTTTACCGAACGTCTCGCTATTTTTCATCTTTCTATTTTACCTTGAGAATTCAACATTGGTTTTTTCCTCTTAAGGCCTGAACGATTCGCCATGCTCTGACGTTCTGTCTGAACCAGAACCTTCATGTGTTTTTACCAAACCATTCGCCAGTTTGTCTGTTTGCCTTGAGGATCCCATCTCCTTCTTTCTCTTTTAGGACTGAGCCACGCTCTTCATGCTCTGTCCTCTTTGAAACACAGCACAATGTGTTTTTACCCGAAAGATCCGTCCTTTTATGTCTCCTCTCTCCGATAGGTCATCACGCATTTTTCTTTTCACAGCGCGTTGGCCTTATGCGTAGGTCAGACATCTGCTAAGTCCTAGCCACGAGATCCTTCTCTTAAATTCTCTCATCTTAGTCATTGATTCATTTATCAATCAACTCTAAATCATGCGCAGTGTGGTCTCAAAACTTGGCGGATATGGTGTAGCGTATATGGACTAGTCCGCGCGAAGTGACTCCTCCATCACGAAACTGAAACTGAAACTTTTCACAGGAGTAAAAACTACTTACCATTTCGCCTCTTTTCTTTCAAATGTTATCTAATTTCATTTTTGTTCGTCCATAAGTCTTCACGATCTGTCATCTTGTGCCTTTTTTCTCGGAGAAAAAAAAAAAAAAAATCATCTTCTAGCCCTGTCTTGTCTGCCAAAGTGTCCCTCCTTCGCTAATTTGACAAGTGAGATGGTACCTGCATTCTTCCTTTTTGCCCTCTTCAGTTCACGAAGAATGCCACGATAACATGCACACACCCACGTCAATAGGGGACGTAATGCTCTGTCGTGTTTGAAGGTGAAAGAGAACGCCAGAATTTGGAAGAATTTTATTTGCATCCAGTTTCTAAATCAGAGAAAAGACAAAACTATACATGTTGAAGTCATCGTTGTACAGTATCTTGAATCTGAGAAAGAAGAAGAAGAAGAAGAAGAAGAAGAAGAAGGAGAAGGAGGAGGAGGAGGAGGAGGAGGAGGAGGAGGAGGAGGAGGAGGACAAACAACAACAATAACAACAACAACAACAACAACAACAACAATAAGAACAATAACAACAACTGCAGCAACAACAACAACAATAAGAACAACAACAACAAGAGCAAACAACAATAATAAAGAACAACAATAACAACAACAGCAGCAACAACAATAAAACAACAATGACAACAGCAGCAACAACAACAATAAGAACAACAATAACAACAACAATAAGAACAACAATAACAACAACAACAACAACAACAACAACAGCAACAACAATAACAACAACAACAGCAGCAACAACAACAACAATAAGAACAACAATAACAACAACAACAGCAACAACAGCAATAAGAACGACAACAACAACAACAACAACAACAATAAGAACAACAATAACAACAACAACAGCAACAGCAACAGGGTATGACCACGCAGAGGTCACGCCGTTTGACAATACCTTCAGTCTGAGAACTGAGAGAGGTAGGGGGAAACACACACACACACACACACACACACACACACACACACACACACACACACACACACACACACACACACACACACACACACACACACACACACACACACACACACACACGCACACACTCCGGGTAGCATCGGCCGTCATCCTCTTTCGTGGGGGGAGCACGAGCAGAAAGAAAGATAGATACAGAAAGACAAAGAGAGAAGTGAAGGAAGAAGGATGAAGGAGACAGCGAACGGGAGGGGGGTGGGGAAGGCGAGGATAGGAGGAGGAGGAGGAGGACGGACGGGGAGGGGGGGGGGGGGGTTGGGGGGGGGGGGGGGGGGGGGGGGGGGGGGGGAGAAAAGGGGGGGGGGAGAAGAAAGGGAGAAGAAACCGCTAGATAGAAAAGAAGACATTAATCGAGCTGCAGATATGGCGGTGCAGGGCCCTGGCCGTCTCCAGGCGCCCGCCCCATCAGATTAGAGGGACAGGGAGACAGTGAAGCGATGAATTTCTACCTAG
This sequence comes from Conus betulinus, assembly GCA_016801955.1. Classification (NCBI taxonomy): domain Eukaryota; kingdom Metazoa; phylum Mollusca; class Gastropoda; order Neogastropoda; family Conidae; genus Conus; species Conus betulinus. The sequence continues at coordinate 98,154 of JADBJO010000365.1, read as the reverse complement.
TGTAATGCGCTGCCCGTCACCCGTCCTTTGCTGACTGCCAAACGATCGCGGGCCATCACTGGGCCGCCCCGTGCCGCCTGCTGCCAGCCACTTTGCATGGCGAATTGCCTCGTAATCAGCCCCCCCCCCCCCCCTCCCACCTCCACCCCCCCCCCACCCACCCCTACCCCACCCACCCACCCTCTACCCCACCTACCCCACCCTCATCCACCCCTCTCTCTCTCTCTCTCTCTCTCTCTCTCTCTCTCTCTCTCTCTCCTCCTTCGCTGGACTCTCTGCCTGCCTTCCTTTGCAGAGTGTCTTGTGGATACGGAAGGGTGGGAGGGGGAAGAGGTGAGCTGGAAGTGAGAGAAGGGGGTTGAAGGCGGGGTGGGGTGGGATGGGATGGAGTGGAGTTGAGAGTTGGGGTGGGGTCGGGATCGCTGGGGGACCTGCCCTGGGGGCTCTGCTACAACCTCACTGTTGGCACCGGTTGTCTGCTGCCTGGGCGGGGGTAGGAGGTGGTGGTGGGATGGGGGGGGGGGGGGGGGGGGGGGGGGGTGGGGGGGGGGGCTTCCACCGCTTCCTCGTTATGCAAAAGGCAGTGGTCATTGTATTCACAACGATGCTTATCGCACATTCTGTCCCATGGAGACCTTTGCCCCTACCCCTAAC
>JADBJO010000365.1:82500-90000 GCA_016801955.1 Conus betulinus | reverse complement strand
GTGACAAGTTGTTGATGAAATCGAAACTGCAACTCGCCATTCACGAATGAAATTTGCCCCTCGGGGGTTATCTCGGGGGTTTTTTTTTTTTGTTTTCTATCATATCCCACCACCCATCGCATCCCCTAATCCCTCTGAAGTTTTCTGTTGGAAATGCTGATACCTGTCAATGACGGGAGAAAAGAAAGGACGATCGAGGTGGAAACGGATATGGACATGTGGTTGTTTGACGTTGTTCGTTGGCTTATGAAAGTTCCCATGTATGCACAGACTAGATGAATTACTTCTACCATTGATTTGAATGGACTCGGACCATCTTTGGGAAGGGGGCGGGGAGGGGGGGGGGGGGGGTGGGGGGGGGGGGGGGGGGGGGGGGGGGGGGTGGGTGGGGGGGGGCGAGGAAAGGGGGGGGGGGGGGGGTACAGGAAGTTTTTAATGACAAATGAAATATCCTACCCCCACCCACTATCCCTTTTCTTCACCCACCCCCTTTGTCTGTCTGTCCGTCCGTCTGTCTGTCTGTCTGTCTGTCTGTCTGTCTACTCTGTCTCTCTCTCTCTCTCGCTCTCTCTCTCTCTCTCTCTCTCTCTCTCTCTCCCCGAGTGTGTGTGTTTCTTCAGTTTAACGTCTTCCCACTAAAAGTGATATTAGAAGTGTGAAGTGTGTGTGTGTGTGTGTGTGGTGTGTGTGTGTGTGGTGTGTGTGTGTGTGTGAGTGTGTGTGTGTGTGTGTGTGTTGTGTGTGTGTGTGCGTGCGTGTGTGTGTGTGTTGTGGTGTGTGTGTGCACGCGTGTGTGTGCATGCGGTGTTTGTGTGTGTGGTGTGTGTGTATGTGTTTTTTGGTGTGTGTGTGTATGTGTTTTGGTGTGTGTGTGTGTGTGTGTGAGTGTGGTGTGTGTGGTGTGGGGTGCTCTCTGTCTCTCTCTCTCTCATCTCTCCTCTCTCTCTCTCTCTCTCTCCTCGCTCTCTGTTTCTCTGTTTCGTTCTCTCTCTCTCTCTCTCTCTCTCCTCTCTCTTCTCTCTCTCTCTCTCTCTCCCTGTCTCGTCTCGCCTCTCTCTCTCTCTCTGCCTGTCTGTCTGTCTGGTTTCTCTCTGTGTGTGTCACCTCTCGTCTCTCTCTCTCTCTCTCTCTCTCTCCTCTGTCTCTCTCTCTCTCACTCTCGTCTCGGTCTCTCGCCTCTCTCTTCTCTGTCTGGTTTTCTGTCTCTTCTCTGTCTCTGTCTGTCTCTGGTTGTCTCTCTCTCGTGTCTCTTTTCTGTCTGTCTCTCTCTGTCTCTGGTCTGTCTGTCTGTCTGTCCGGGGGGGGTCTGTCTGTCTCCGTCTCTCTCTCTCTCTCTCCTCGGCTCTCTCTCTCTCTCTCTCTCTCTCCGCACCCAGCTCCCCCTCCCACCCATTCCCATCGTCTTCGAGGGTCCGAACGGTACGGAGGGAGGAGGGAGGGAGGGATGATGGTTCTCCAGCTCATTCCTGCAGCCAGCAGTTGGCACCGTGGCGATTTACGGCCTGCTGCAGCCGTGTGGAATGGGGCTGGCCCGACAATCGTTGTTCCTTTAAAAACCGTGAACACGGTAAAACGGCGTGGGTGGTAAACGCAATGAGAGCGCACACCATGTCACGTCTCACTTACACTACTACTACTGCTGCTGCTGCTGCCCTGCACGATGTGCTACACTAGGTCTCACACTACGGCCTACGCCTTTTGGCCTGTTTCCTTTCCCCCTATATTGTTCCTCTCCCCTTCTTTCGTCCTGTGTAAGGCGCCGTCAGCATTCCTTTAGGAAATCAACTCCCTCGGACGGGTGCCCAAACTTCTCCCTCTCCCCTTACTTCCTCCCACCCTCCAAACCCACCCACCCCCTCACCTCGAGGTCCTCCTGAGTGAGAGAGGGAGGAGGCCCATCATCCCCGTGGGAGTAATTGGGACCCGAGTTCGTCCTCCTTTTGTTCCTAGTTCAGTCTCTTCCCTTCAGCATTCTCAATCGTGCTGTGCCAGACAACAACGACGACAACAACCACCCACACCACAACCACACAACAGCAACAGAAACAAGAATAACAAAACCAACAACTAACAACATATCATGCAAAGCACATTACACATGGGTTTGATGGGTGAGTGTTTCTAGATAAGGCCACCCCTGAGCCTTAGTTGGATACAGTGAAAGTTTACACTGACCTCCATGAAGCAGTGCAGTTGTATGCATATAACTAATACTACCACCGCGACAATTAAGGACAAAGAAAAAAAAAAAAAATCTATGACTTAGCTTTGCAAAGCCAGAAGGCCAAGGAGAGACGACCGGTGTACTGCGCCGTCCTCCACTCCATTCTCAACAATCAGATCCCCGTGGGTGAGACACCGACCCGTGCTCACTCCCCCATCCGCCCCCTAGTTCCCACCCCCGCCCCCCCCCCCCCCCCCCCCCCCCCCCCCCGCCCCCCCCCCCCTCGCCCTTCCCCTCCGATAGTAAATCCCCATTGTGCCCCCCCTTTCTGTTCCAAAGTCACGTTCCTTAAACACCCACCACAGTCAAAGCACCAACCCCCAACGTTTAACAGAGCCACCGTTTCTAGATCTCCCCCCTGTATTACAGACCGGTATGTGGTGTGTGTGTGTGTGAGTGTTGTGATATAGTGTGTGTTACACGTGTGTGTCAAAGCAGTGCAGTGTGTATGTATATAACTAATACTACACCATCGACAATTACGAACAAAGGAAAAAAAAAAAAAAGCTATGACGTAGCTTTCAAAGCCAGAAGCCAATGGAGAGACGACCGGTGTACTGCGCCGTCATCACTCCATTCTCAAAAATCATTCCCCGGCGGGTGAGACAGGGCACGTGCTAAACTCAACCATCCGCCCCCTGGCCCCCCCCCCCCCCCCCCCCCCCCCCTCATCTCCTCGCCTTTCCCTCCGAGAGTAAATCCATATTAGCCTCCCTTTCTGTTCCAAAGTCACTCCGTTCCTTCAAAATGTTCACAGTGTCCAAAACGACAGAACGTATTAACAAAGTGCACTTCACCTGGATTATAGACCGGTGTGTGTGTGTGTGTGTGTGTGTGTGTGTGTGGTGTGTGTGTGTGTGTGTGTGTGTGTGTGTGTGTGCGCGCGCGCGCGCGCGCGCGCGTGTATATATATATATATATATATACATATACATATATATATATGTGGTGTGTGTGTGTGTGTGTGTGTGTGTGTGTGTGTGTGTGCGCGCGCGCGCGCGAGTGTGTGTGTATATATATATATATATATGTATGTGTGTGTGTGTGTGTGTGTGTGTGTGTGTGTGTGTGTGTGTGTGTGTGGTGTGTGTGTGCGCGTGCGTGCGTGCGTGCGCGCGCGCGCGCGCGCGAGTGTGTGTGTGTGTGTGTGTGTTTTGAATCTGAACCACCTGTTCCGAAAAAAAACCTTCCTGATGAAAAATTTCGGACACGATCCAGACACCGCCGATAGAGTGAAGACAAGCACAAGCATGAACTCGCCCTCCTGATTATGACATGGACATAGGCATGGGCACGTGCCCGCACCACTATATAAGGTGGTTCTGGATCATGACCCAAATCACCCATCAGCAAGTGGGTTTTGGAACAGCGTCGAGAGGTTTCTGGTTCAGGTTCGGAATCACTCCCCCAACCTCGAACACTCTCCTGAAATTCAGGTGCAATGCGCTTCCGAAAAAAAAGTTTTATCACTTGGGGCACCTTAAGAATGGTGAAGGAACGGGATGATGATGGAAGAGAGGGAGAGATCGGTCTGGACTGACTGCCCGAGGGTTAACCTTGGAGGCGTGTAGCCTTTTTCACCCGCCGGGGTGTGATTTTTGGGAGTGGAGTGATGAACGCCACATGTACACCGGTCATCTTTTCCGTAGGCTTTCGGTGTCAAAAGCCTCGCCATTACTTTTCTTTCTTTCTTTCTTTCTTTCCTTCTTCTTCTTTTCTCTCTGTTTGTGTGTGTGTGTGTGGTGTGTGTGTGTTGTGTGTGTGTGTATTGTAATTTGGTGTGGGCACTGGTTTTCAAACAGCTTTTGAAAATTGATTCCGAAAGCAAACTTGACGCGCGAAAACGAACGGAGCTGTGCATCTTTTCAACCTAGACGTTTGTGTGCAATGTATGCCGTTCACGACGGTATCTGACCCATTTGGCTTATCACGTCACCTAGGCATGAACTTAAATTACGTTTCTTCTCCCCCGCCCATTCGCCATGACACCTTTCACTATAAGATCCGTAGATGTCCAGCAGTTTAGTGATTCGTTTCCTGATATCTGAATGAAAAGAAGGTCAGCACGGGTTTGGTGTAGGGCTAACAGACAACAGGATTAAAGGCAATATTTATCTTGTTTGTAGTAAAGATGAACAGAAGATTTTCGCGGAAAAAAAAAAAAACGCTACAGAAACTTGGTTTTTAAAACTTCGTCTTTGTATTCATCTCTTTCTCTTGCATGCATCAGTATTAACATACGGAAAGAAAGGAAGGACGGTCCTGGATAAAGATCGAAGCAAGGCCCTGGACAGGATGGAAGAAAGGCCCTGACAAAGGTCAAAGGAAGGTCTTGCAGAGGATGGAAGGAAGGCCCTGGAAAGGATCGAGGGAAGGCCCTGCAAAGGATTGAAGGAAGGCCCCGGAAAGGATTGAAGGAAGGCCCTGGAAAGGATTGAAGGAAGGCCCTGGAAAGGATTGAAGGAAGGCCCCGGAAAGGAGGGATTGAAGGAAGGCCCTGGAAAGGATTGAGGAGGGCCCGGAAAGGAAATGGAAGGAAGACCTGGAAAGGACGGAAGGAAGACCCTTGAAAGGATTGAGGATAGGCCCTGGAAAGGATTGAAGGAAGGCCCTGGAAAAAAATAGAAGGAAGACATTGAAAAGGACGGAAGGAAGACCCTGGAAAGGATTGAAGGAAGGCCCTGGAAAAAATCCCTGGAAGGATGGAAGGAAGGCCCTGGAAAGGATTGAAGGAAGGCCCTGGAAAGGATAGAAGGAAGAACCTAAAAAGGATGGAAGGAAGGCGATGGAAAGGATGATGAAAGGCCCGGGAAAAGATAGAAAGAAGGCCCTGGAAAGGATGGAAGGAAGAAACCTAAAAGGATTAAAGGAAGGCGCTGGAAAGGATTGATGAAAGGCCCTGGAAAGGATGGAAGGAAGGCCCTGGAAAGGATGGAGGGAAGGCCGTGGAAACGGTGGAATCAAGGCAGTGGAAAGGTGGGAAGGAAGACCCCTGGAAAGAATCGAAGGAAGACACTGGAAAGGCCCGAAGAAGCGCAAGAAACAAAAGCAATACCCTGGCGAACAGCCTTCAAGACCCAACAGCTTCACAACGAAGCGAACCAGGAAAACTCCGACCAGTTACCAGCCGTCAGAGCAAATCTACAACTCCCGTCACCCCCCCCCCCCCCCCATCACAACGTACCATCCAGCCAAACCCCCCCCCCCCCCCCGCCGGAGACAGGTGCCCTTATTCCCCACACCACGTACCATATACAGCCAAACAGACTGAACCTGTGCCCACATGATGCCGGAGACAGAGCTGCCCTTATGAGATGTGCCCGTGGACTGGACACTCGTTCCATCCTGCAGTCCAGCTCTACGGCTGCCCCCTAGATTGCCCGCTCCCTGAGCTATCGATCATGCGGATGTGACATCGCACTGGACACTCGTGATCGCCATGAAGAAAAAAAGACTAGAACAAGAACAAGAACAAGAAGAAGGAACAACAACAGCAACAACAACAACGAACTAACTGACAAGGGAGTCTAGGAGGAGGAGGAGGAGAAGAAGAGAAGAAGAAGAAGAAGAAGAAGAAGAAGAAGAAGAAGAAGAACAAGGAGGAAGAGAAGAAGAGGAGGAGGAGAAGAACAAAAACAAGGAGGAGGAGGAGGAGGAGGAGAAGAGGAGGAGTAGGAGGAGAGGAGAAGACGAGGAGAAGAGGAATGAGACGAGGAAAGAAAGAAGAAAAGAGAAGAAGAGGAGGAAGAAGAGTAGGAGAAAGAAGCTGGAGGAGGTGCAAAAGAAGAAGAGAAGAAGAAGAAGGAAGAAGAAGAAGAAAAGAAGAAGAAGAAAAAGGAGGAGAATCGTGTAGAAGAGGAGGAGTGATGTTTTGGACATGTGGAAACATTGAGATCCTAACTGAGGTTTACTTTAGACGAGGAAATTTTCCACGGTTAACTGAAGAAGAGGTCGCAAGACCAGTCCAGTTCGTCCTGTCCCCAGATAAGAAAAATAAGATCCAAGCAGACGAAGAAGGGAAGAATGGTAAGGGGGAGGGGGGGGGGGGGGGGGGGGAAGAAGGATGGTGGGGGAGAAAAATCTGAAGAAGTGGTCTAGAGCTGTATGAAATCTCCAGTACCTAGATGCGGACACTTTGGCAAGAGAACAGAAAATGTGGGAATGAAGGCTTACGATGACAAAAAATAGACCGTGTTGAGTGTTAACAGCTAGTTACGATGATGGTTTTGTTTGTTTTGTTTGTTTTTGTTTTGTTTAACACTCAGCTAAAAGAACGAGATGAACGTACGTAAAACAGCAGATGCCACAAAGTTATATAAATGAATAAACGAATAAATTAACAAGAAACAACAGCAGCAGTAACAACAACATCAACTACAACACAACAATAACAATCATCAACATCATCATCATCATCATCATCATCATCATCATCTCACATCATCATTTTTATGGCGTTTAATCTATATGTTTCCTTGAGCGCTTGCAAAGGTCTTAGTAATGCACACACACACACACACACACACACACACACACACACACACACACACACACATACGCGCGCGCGCGCGCAAACAACACACACACACACACACACACACACACACACACAAGCACACACACACACACATCACACACACACACACACACATCACACAAGGCGAGGCGAGAAGTACAGTTATACGTCAGTGAAAGTAATTGGTTTTGACAGATAACTTGTGTGTGTGTGTGTGTGTGTGTGTGTGGTGTGTGTGTGTGTGTGTGTGTGGTTGTGTGTGTGTGAGAGAGAGAGGTAGAGAGAGAGAGAGAGGAGAGAGAGAGAGACGAGAGAGAGAGAGAGAGAAGAGAGAGAGAGAACAGACAGACAGACAGACAGAGGGTAGTCTGAACCGAGCAGACTACGCTTGAATGAAGATAGTGGCTCTCCGAAGACCAGGGTATGAAATCAGCGGATTTGAACATGTGTGACAGTTGAGGAACGCTATGGGGCGGCACTAGTACAACACTGGAGAAGGCAGGCAGATAGGAAGCAGCTTGAAGCATTCAAAGAAAACCTGAGCTGTTCAAAGGGAGTTTACAATTAGTTCCTTTTTTGAACAGAAAAGCCAGTGAAAAACATGAAAACGACAAGCATCAAGAATGGATCTTGAACACCTGAAAATTTAGCCTAATAGCATTCATCTTTACTTTCTCTAAATGATGAACAAAATGTTTCGCACAACCAGCTAGCAGAGAGTTACAATAAATCAGCCTTGAAAGGGTACAAGCTCAAATTA
>JADBJO010000365.1:67500-77500 GCA_016801955.1 Conus betulinus | reverse complement strand
GAGAGAGAGAGAGAGAGAGATGGGAGTGAAGGTAAAGGTATTGGGACGGGGAAGAGGAGGGGGGACGATGGAAAAGGTGGGGGGAAGGGGGGGGGGGGGGGGGGCAGATGACGTGGAAGGAGGGATTTCTTGGATGTGTGCATGATACGTTTGCTGCACCATCTTCGTCAACCGGGAGGAGAAGAAAAAAAAGAGCCCCCCAACCCACGCCCCCACCCTTCCTCCCTAACTGCTTTTCTCTCCTCCCCCCCCCCTCCCGCCCTTTGTCACTTTGTGTCGGGGGGGGGGGGGGGGGGGGGGGGGGGGGGGGAAGGGGGGGGCAGGGGAGGGGGGTACAGGCTGCCTCTCCCTGTCACGCTTTGGTCCCAGACTCCAAACGACCCCCGGATCAACCGTCGCAGCGTCTTCAAACAGGGCCGTGGATCAGGGAGCTCGGCCCCCGTGGCACGTGCCTCGTCTGGCCGTTGTGTTAATCCGCATTAAAACGTAAGACCTGCGCCCTGGCCGCGCTGTTTGGTCAGAGGCGGTCCCTTAGCCGGCGCATGTCGGGCGTCAATTGGCAGGGAATCAGCTGGCCGCCCCGGGGATCAGGGAGAATGTGACGGTCGTGGCCCCACTGGGTCCAGGCTGCTCATTTTGCCTAAGTGTTGGTGGTGGTGGTCCTGCTACTGCTGGTAGTGGCTTTGGCGGGGATGGGGTGGGGGGGGGGGGTGGGGGGCTTGAGTGGGGTGTGAGGGTGGGGGGAGGGGGGGGATGAGAGGTGGGTGGGTGGGTGGGAGGGTTAGGTGGGGCGACGTGTCGTGCTCTCGGCGCCGCCTTTAGGACTGACCTGCTTACTGCTGCTGCTGTACTCTATGTCTGTTGTCTGTCTTTCTGTGTCTGTCTCTCTCTGTCTCTGTCTGTGTGTGTGTGTGTGTCTCTCTCTCTGCCTCTCTTTTTGTCCGTCTGTCTGTCTCTATCCCTGTAGGTATGTCTGTCTGTCTGTCTGTCTGTCTCTCTCTCTCTCTCTCTCTCTCTCTCTCTGTCTCTCTCTGTCTGTCTGTCTGTCTGTGTCTCTGTCTGTCTCTCTTCATTCGCCTTACCAATCCCAACACCACCTGTTTTTTTTTTTTTTTTTTCCATCTTCATTTTTCTCAGTATCCGGACGCGTTAGCCTCCGCTATCGGAGCGGGAAATATAGACTCACAGTGTCTGCGGCTTTGTCCTTTACTGCTACACAGCTGGGTGGGTACAACCATAAGATTATAAAACTTACATCTTCACATCCAAGGCACAATGGCCATAGGGAAGGAGCTGTTGTGATAGGGTCACGGTGTCCAGGACACGGCAGGATGGAAAACGGATCCTACCCTCTTCCTCTTTTAATGTTCCCTGAACTGAATCAAGTACGGAGGACAGAGAAGGTTTTTCAAGCTGTAAGAACCCGACTTCACGAGAGGTTCAAAATAATGACCGGTAACTCTGTATGTGAAGGATTTCACTACGGGGCCATCAGTAAATCATAGAGGTGATTAAGGTTAGAGTACGGGGTTACAGCAAAGGTCAAGAAGTAACAAGAAAAGTGAACAGATGAAAAAATCACCCTTGCTCTATGAAAAAAAAAAAAAGAAGAAAATTGAAAGTGAAAAAGATGATTTTATCCTGGAATTTGGGGTCAGTAAATTAGTTCAATGCCACATGTCAGCAAAAATAGGAGAACGTTGCCTGACTTGTGGACTCCTTGTGTTTCTACGCCATTGGTAAGGCACTAGGATTTTGGAGTGAAAAGTCTAGCAGGCGACAGAAAAATGAAGGGTCATGTGGATTGTGCTTACATAGAAAAAGGAACGGACATGACATCTGCCTCGGGGTCAGGTATGATATGGGTCAAGGGCTGGACTCTGCGATGAATAACTTTTAGTGTGGGCTGATCTTCCGAGGAAAGACAGGTGCAGCCGTGAGTGTAATAGAGAATAGACACTGTTTTGGGCCTAAACTGTAGCCATGGTCTCGGACCTATACAAAGACCATGGTCAGAATGAAGACATCTGTGTCTGCTAGTGCGACGAACGGAAACGCCTGCAGAGAGAGTATTTACCATATACCCCTCTGTACTGTATATCTACATTTTTCAATCATAAACTGATGTTTATGTCATTGAAAACTTCCAAAACTTTGAGATCCAAGTGTGTGTGTGTGTGTGTGTGTGTGTGTGTGTGTGTGTGTGTGTGTGTGTGTGTGTGTGTTTACCGCAATGATTGAAGCGTTACCTGCGTGCGTTGCATGTATATGTCTGTTCATGTAATTTTACATGACTGCTTTAAACCTCTGTGCTTACTTGTGGTTTTCGACGGACAGGCTTGTGTCATCTGCGCCCAGCTGCAGCATCGTTCAGGGGGCTACGCTCAGTGCCTCACTTGGGAACCGTGCACAGCTTCCATGTCCATCACACTTGTGAAGTTTTGTTCAGTTTGTCAAAATGAAAGGAAATATTCCATGTTTAACTATATTCAAGATGAAAAAGGCTGTGCCAGTCTTGAACAAAATGTTCGTTTCTCCAGTTGTTTGCTGCTGCAGTGCAGGTGTGTGTCAGGTGCAGGCTATATGGGCAAGTTTGGAACATCCTTTTTGGGGGGATGTCTCCTTGTTTGTTCTGTATTCTGTGTATTGTCATTTTTTTGCTCGGCGATTCTGTGTCCTAAGCAACATTCGTATCGAATAATGAGCGTGTGTTTGTTTCATCGTGGGAGCAAGAGTTACCCCACTCACGTGTTATTCATTGTCGAAATTCGTCACACATGATTACAATAAATTGCAACACTAGCATATGTAATCGCTGGATTCGGGAAGAATCAGACATTCGCATAACAAAAACATCTTGGCATAAGAGGCAAGCTGACCGCAGCCAAACGCATGTACAAATAAATGTCTGACCTGGAGATAGCGTACAAATTATAATCTACTTTGGTTTGCCAGAGCATAGAAATCAATGTTTTACATGTGAACTGAAGAGATGATTGTACAACAGCGTAAAGAATGTTGATATAACTATCCCTCCCCCACCCCACAAATAAAATGCAATCATTAGGACTGATTCATAACGGAATTTGCACTACGGATTACAGCACAGTAACTTAGAGGTAACAGTATTTGAACAGATTTGTTTATACGATTGATTTGCCACAGGAGAATAGATTAGGCTGCAAAACGGACATAAGGCTTTTCGTGATTTTGACGGTGAATCATACTTTAATAGGCAGGGAACAGGAAATAACTAACAAGTTGGGTAACTCTTGACCAAAGTTACCCGACTTGTTTGTTATTTAATGTACCTTGCCTCACTTATGATTTCCTTTCATTCCAATCAATCTGAGGTTAAATGCATTTGTTACTGTTCGTCCCTATGCCTGTTTGACTATATTCAAGATCGAAAAGGATCCAGTCTTGAATAAATGTTATTTCATATTTGTTTCATTTCTCCTGTTGTTGCTGTGTAGATGTGTCAGGTACGGGATATATGGACAAGCTTGAACCACTTCACTTTTTTTTTTTTTTTTTTTTTTTTTTTTGGGGGGGGGGAGTGTCTCTTTGTTTGTTTGTCTGTTAGTCTCACTTGTCATTTCTTTCTGCGAGGCGATTTAGCGATTTAGTGTCGTAAACAGCATTCCTGTGGAGTTCTAGACCTGCAATCATGTCATCAATGGCAGCAAGAGTTACCCTGCTTGTTTGTTACAAAACTTAGGTAGTCGTAAAAAAAACTTCGGGTCATTGCGCCATTGTTTTCAGTTAGTAAGTCACCACATCCCTGATGACTGTGGGATGGTGAAACCTGTAGTTTCAAACATACGAGGGCTATGAGCGACCAGCTGTAACAACCAAAACGCCCCGAGTTACTTCTATAAGGAGAAAGGAAACTCTCCGAATTGGGTAGGCTCTCCTGCCTTTATTAAGACAACTGACTCTGAAAAGCAAAGATGCGCACATAGAGATGTGAAAAAGGAAGAATTCTTTAAAAAAAAAAAAACAAAAAAACTAAAATGATGGACTAAATTTTATTCAGAAACCAAGAGGAGAAAACATGAAAGACACGTCTAAGAGAGCCAGAACCATAGCGGCTTCTATGTATCAGCTTTATGATATAACAAATGGAGCATCACAGAACAACTTATGCCGCTTTGTGTTTATTATTAACAGTCACCAGAAGTCACGAGCACAAGTTCTATGAGGCGCGCCTCTCAATAAAAAGAATACTTAAAGAAATGAAAAAGGAACAAGCACTGATGACAAAAGCTCTCCTGTCTGATGCTGAAATAAAACCAATGAACCAAGTGGGGAAAAAAATCAACAGAAACTGAAAGATTAAAAGGAAGGGGCTGGGGAAGATACGGGGGGTGGGGTGGGGTGGGGGTGGAGAGCATGGGACAGGATGAACGGATGTTCAGGGGGCAGGGCAGGGGGCGGGGAAGAGAGGGTGGTATACAGTTCTGGCAGAAGATACACGGAATATAATACACAGTAATCAAACTAATCAAGAGAGAGAGAGAGAGAAAACAGAAAGCGGAGATAGAGAAGAGAGATAAACAAAAGCGGAGATAAACAGAGAGAGATAGATAGAGATAAACAGAGACAGACTGACAGACTGTCAGACAGAGAGATAGATAGATAGACAGACAGACAGATAAGGAGATAGATAAACAGATAGCGGAGTATTCATCCTCGTTTGCAGCCCAGCCAAAGATGGCAAGTGACGTAAAGGTTGAAGAGACCCTGAAGAGGCGACATCTACAGTTCTCGTTGGTGTTGTCGTTGCGGTTGCTGTAAATGGTGGTGGTAGTGGTGGTGGTGGCGGCAGTGGATGCTAGGTGAAACTGGTCGTGACACGAGCACAGAAGACATCCTGGATTCTATTAGGAGCCAGCAGCAGCAGCAGCAGCAGCAGCGGCGGTGGTAGCGGAAGGCAGGCATACCTCAATGCCGTGCTCCACACACCAGGAGGCCGGGAGACGGGCCTGGTGGAAGAAGTTGGTGCCCACCACCACATGGGTCTGCAAGGCGAAGACGTTGTCAGCCTGGAAGCGGCAGTGGGCGGGATCAGAGAGAGGGGCGCAGGCCTCGTACATGTCGGCGTGCAGCGCCTCGTCACAGGCCGCCTTCGTCAGCCCCTTGGACGCCCCCCTGCCGGAGGAGACGCCGCCGAGAGTAGGCATCATCATGGCTAGTCTTGGTGTGAATGAGTGAATGAGTGCCCCCCCCCCCCCCCCCCCTTCCCCGCTCCCTAACCACCACCACCACCACCCATCTCTCCCAGTCCCTCTCCTCCCCGACTCCCGGTGGGATGGAAACATAAGTAAACATGCCCATCCAAACATGCACGTAACACACACGCACACACGAGAGCGTACAAGCGCACATAAACATACAAGCTGTCTATTGTCAAAAACTCTTCCTGGAGATCCTTCCTGTCCTGGTGATAAAAACTGATAATTAAAAAAAAAAAACACCACCACCAACAACAACACCACCGCCAACCAACACCGACTACACAACAAGAACAACAGTAACAACAAGAACAGTAATAACAACAAAAACAATGATAATCATGATGATAAAAATATCAATTATAATAGTAAACAGTAATGATGATGATAATAATAATAATATTAATAATTACTATAATAATGATAATATCAATAATAATAGTAGTAATGATGATAACAATAATCATAACAGTAATAATAATAATAATAACAATGATGATGATAGTAGTAGTAGTATAGTATAGTAGTAGTAGTAGTAGTAGTAGTTGTTGTTGTTGTTGTTGTTGTTGTAGTTAGTAGTATTAGTAGTCCCGACCTTCATCTTCTTATCCTTGCTTACACTCTTGTTTTATGGGTCAGTAATGGGAAGGGGAGAAGAGGTGGGGGTGAGGCCTTGGAGGGGGAGGGGGTACAATAGGAGGGAAGGAAGGGGGGGGGGGGGGGGGCAGGGGAAGGGAGAGGGGCAAGTCGTGGGGGGAGAGGAGTATGCGGTTTGAATGACATCGTATGGTGAACTTTGTCACGACAACACACTTCTCCCGATGGGAAGTCAGACCGCTGTCTCCGACGAGAGCACTAATACAATGCAAAACGTCACAACACAACAATCTCGACCAAAAAAATCTTATACTTTTTTTTTTTTTTTTTTTGTAACTAGGCTACACCATTTTCTTCTCTTTTTTTTTTCTTTCTTTCTTTTTTTTCTTTTTTTTTTTCCCCCCTACTTTCTTTAGACGTTAAATTTTTCGTTAAATGTACCAACATTTTTTTTTTTTTTTTTTTTTGGGGGGGGGGGGGGGGTTGTTTTCTTGTTTTTGTTTCTTTTTTCAACATTTTCCCCCGTCAAAACAGCTGCTTTGAACAAGTTTTTTTTTTAAACAATTTTTTAACCAGACTGCGGCATTGTTCTTTTTTCTTTCCTTTTCTTTTCTATTTTCTTTTTTTTTTTTTTTAAACCGTTACATTTTTAAATGTACGAACAATGTATCGATTTTTTTTTCTTGTTGTTCTTTCTTCTTTCCTTCCTTCCTTCCTTTCTTTCTTTTCTTTTCTTTCTTTCTTTCTTTCCTTCTATAGATGTTTAACGTCGAAACCGGTGCTTTAAACAAGTTTTCTCAATCCGTAATTTTCTGGACCCTTTGGAACATATAGATTGAAATCACAAGCACATTTCCAGTGGATCCGTAACATTGCACTTCAACTTTTTATTTCCCTCTTTTTGACTAATGTATATGAGGCAGATATGAAAATAATGAGAAACTCTCTCTCTCTCTCTCTCTCTCCTCTCTCTCTCTCTCTCTCTCTCTCTCTCTCTGTCTCTGTGTGTGTGTGTGTCTGTGTGTGTGTGTGTGTGTGTGTGTGTGTGTGTGTGTA
This sequence comes from Conus betulinus, assembly GCA_016801955.1. Classification (NCBI taxonomy): domain Eukaryota; kingdom Metazoa; phylum Mollusca; class Gastropoda; order Neogastropoda; family Conidae; genus Conus; species Conus betulinus. The sequence goes on along the minus strand of JADBJO010000365.1, from coordinate 70,610 downwards.
CTGTGACGTGATTCGCTGTGATTCGCTGGATTTGTCAACTTTCTAGGGATTGGTAACATCCAAGAGATGGCGTTCTTCTTCTTCTTAGGGTAGTAAGAGACCTGCTTCTTTTGAAGATAGGACCCATTCGTTCAAATATCCGATCAGTCCACACTGGACCTGTCGGGTCCTGTACAGTCGCATGACTTGGCCAATGGTTTGACAAATCGGGCGGTAGTGTCTCTCTCCACAGTTGTATCTTGACACACCGAAGGATGTCGAACCCAGCATGGAATTAAACACAGATGGCGTTTCCAACATACACCAACCCCCCCCCCCCCCCCCCCACCCCCCCCCCCCCCCCCCCCCCCCCCCCCCCCCCCCCCAAAAAAAAAAAAAAAAAAAAACAAAAGACAACAAACAAAACACAACAACAACTTCATCATCATCAGCATCATCATCAGCAACAACAACAGCAGCACAGCAACAACAACAAAAACAAACAACAGCAACAACAACAAACAACAAACAAACAAACAAACGTTAGAACAAATTCAACTGTTTTGACAAACCAAGAATGCGTCGGCGACCCGATTTCTCCCAAGAAAAGGTTTGGACAAAATCAGGCTATTCGGACAAATACCGCGGGTACTGGATGCCCCGCTAATCCATTTGGAACAATTTTGGTCTTCAGCACGAATCAGGCTGCAACACTAGGTGCGCCTTGAAACGCTGACGTCAGACTTTGACGGACAGTTTTTTGCAGGTCTTTGAAACAGACACGTTTAGTTTGTTTTCCCCCCTCGATTCTTCATGTCAGTAACCATATCTTTTTGTCTTAAAAAAAAAAACAAAAAAAGCTAGAAAATATAAACAAACAAACAAAGGAATTAGTAAATATATAGATAAATGATAATTAGCTAAATGAATAAGCAGATAAACAAATATACTAATGATTAAGAAATAGATAGGTAGATAGACAAATAGATACATAAAAACAAACAAACAATGATGAATAAATAAATGAAATGATAAATGAAATGAAATGAACTGGAATAAATAAACATGAAGAAATACAGTTTAAAGCAGCGGATTAATGCTTTGAAGATAAAGTTAAATGCGGCAACAGACGACAATTAAGAGCAACGTGGATCTAACATACCACACAGACAATTAAGTTCAGACGTGGATCTAAACCATACAGTCCGTAGAAGACATACTCTTCCCGAAGTCCATCCGCTGTCTGTCAATTTATCTCCTCTCCTCTCTCCTTTTCCTCAGCACTCCCTCCTACACTCAGTCTCTCATCCCTCTCTCCTTCACTCCTTCCCTCTCCTCTCCCAGTCCTCTCCCTCTCCTCCCTGCCTCCTCTCTCCCTCTCTCACCTCTCTCTCTCCTCCCTCTTCTCCTTCTCTCATCTCTGTCTGTGTGTGTGTTGTGTGTGTGTGTGTTTGGTGTGTGTTTGTGTGTGTTTGATGCTGAATGAATGAACGGTAAACACATAAATGAGCCAAATTCCTAAGTTCAGTTCTTTGGATTTTCAAACAACAAAGATACAACAAATTCTTTGCACGTTCCACCCCAACCCCACCCCACACACCAACCTACCCCCACCTGTCCCATCACCACCCCCATTCCAAGTAAACAACCCAGACGGAAGAATTGTTGCACAGTGAAGTCACATTGTAAGGTTGTTTTTTTTTTGTAAAGAAGCAGAATGTTTTTATTTATGGCCGCGCGCTGAAGTTATTTATGCAACATTTATTCGTTTCCTTTTCTTCGCGTCTGGTTGTTTCCCCATTGTTTTTGAAATAATAATCCGCGATTGTTGGCTTGTCGTTATCATCATCGTCATCAGACAACGAGCAGCGTTTTGTTTGATGAAATGAATCTCTTTACTTAGAGGTGAAACAAAGCAGTTTTTTTTTTTTCTTTCTTTATTTTTTTTCCCACCTGGGTTTATTTCTTTTGTTTATATTTCCTTTCTGGTTTTGTTCCTTTTCTTTCTGTCTTTCTTTTTCTGTGTTCTTATTTTTGTGCTTTCTTTTGCTTTTTTTTTTTTTTTTTCTGTTCAGTTTGATTGGATTTCCTTTACTTTCTTTCTTTTCTTTTTGACTCTGTGTTTCTTTTTCTTTCTGTCTCTCCTTTCTTAGTTTCCCCTTCTTGCTGCTTTCTTTTCTTTTTCTTTATCTCTTTAATCTTATTAAATTTTTTTTCTTTTTTTTTTTATTTCTTTCATTATTTCCTACTACCTATCTTTCATTTTCTTGTCTTTTCCTTTTCTTTGTTTCCTTCTTTGAAACCAACTTTTTTTTAAAGATATTTTTGGTCGCATTGTCGCGGGACCTATTGCTACTGGAGTTCAATTCGATTTTTTTTTTATTTTCCTGTATTTCACTGCAACACACACTTCTATCAATCATTCTTTTTGTTTCTCGTTCTGCTCCTCTCTCTTTCCTCTTTCTCTCCTCTTTCTCTTTCTCCCCCGGCCCTCCTTCCCCCTATGCCCCCCTCTACCCCACCCCCCCCTCTACTCCCCTCCCCCCCCCACTCCCCGTCCCTATCCTCTCTCTACCCCCCCCTCTCCTCACCCCCGCCCACCCTCCCCCTCCCCTACCCCTCCTTCCCCCCACCACCCCACGCTGACCCCTCTGTCATCCCCCTCCCCCCCTCTCTTCCTACCCCCCCATTCTTCTCTCCCTCACCCACCACCTCCTTCCCTCCCCCTTCTTCCTCCCCTCCATCGGCGCATTCCTCACCTCACGGTTATCCTCTCATTCCCTACTCCCTCCTGCTTTCTTTCCTCTTCCCCTCCCCCCCCCCGCTCTCAACCCAACCCCGCCCTCTCTTCATCTCCCTCCACCCCACTCAGCTCACACTTGCCTCTTATTTCCCCCCTCCCTCCGCCTACCCCTCCTCCCCCACTCCCTGCCTCCCCGCCTCCCTCCTCACCCCACCCCACACCCCCCCACTTTTATGGCCAGCGGAGTTTTCCCCCCCTCCCCTCCCTCTCCCCTGCCCCCACTCTTGATTCCCCCCTTCCAAACTCCGCGCCGTTTGCACTCTCCCCTCATTGTCTAGGTCCCATCACTGGATCCCCCCCCTTTTATTCCCCCCCCCCCTCCCCCCAC
>JADBJO010000365.1:17500-52500 GCA_016801955.1 Conus betulinus | reverse complement strand
CTATCTATAATCAACTTTTTTTTTTTTTTTTTTTTTTTTTTAATGCAGAAGTGATGGAGGGGTAGAAGAGGAGATGGGGTGAGGGGAGGGGGGGGGGGGGGGGGGGGGTGGGGTGGGGGGGCGATGTTTATAATTTTTTTGATTTTTTTTTTTTTTCTATTATAATCGTGTAGCTATATATATTTTTCCTACATTCAAATACACATACATTTTAACGCCTAGGCATCCATATGTATACACACGTACATGAATATGTAGAACTCCATACAGTTTAGACATGCACAAGTCTTACTCTCTTACTCATGCACTTTTTTTTTTTTTTTTTTTTTTTTTTTTTTTTTTCGTCTAATATCACGATTAGTGGAAAGACGTTAAATAAATGACACACACAACAACAACAACAGCAAAACCGCCCTCAATGAACATAACACTGCTTTTGATCACCTGTAAAAGTAGATGTAAAACATGTGATTTTCAAGACTTAACATACATACATACAAAAGTAAAGCACGTGATTTTCGATACTAAACACTGATCATGCATATATAAGTTAGATGTAAAGCATGTGATTTTCAAAACTTATCACTGATCATATACATACAAAAGTAGATGTAAAACACGTGTTTTTTCAAAACTTAACATCGATGGTATACAAAAGTAGAAGTAGCCTACAGCATGTAATTTTCATAACCTAACATTGATCATATTTAAAAGAAGATGTACAGCCTGCGATTTTCAAAATTTAACGTTGATCATATACAAAAGTAGATGCAAAGCATATGCTTTTCAAACCTTCACACTGTGTTTATATACAAACTAAAGCATGCAACTTTAAGACTTCAACATTGATCATATATAAAAGTAGATACAAAGCATGTGATTTTCCAAACTTAACATTGTTAATATACAAAAATACATGTAAAACAAGTGATTTTCAAAGCTTAATATTGATCACATGTAAAAGTTGATTAAAAGCATATCATTTCCAAAATCTTAATATTGATCGTATGTAAAAGTATAACATATTTCCAAATCTTAATGTTGATCGTATGTAAAAGTATAACATATTTCCAAATCTTAGTATTGATCGTATGTAAAAGTATAACATATTTCCAAATCTTAATATTGATCGTAGGTAAAAGTATAACATATCATTTCCAATCTTAATATTGATCGTATGTAAAAGTATAACATATTTCCAAATCTTAATATTGATCGTATGTAAAAGTATAACATATTTCCAAATCTTAGTATTGATCGTATGTAAAAGTATGATACGCATGTGATTTCCAGACAATGATATTAATCATATGTAAAAGTAGATGTAAAACATGGCGCTCGACTGACGAAGTTTGTACATAAGTCACGTGAAAACCATGGAAGGGAACCTACGTGGGAAAAGAGAGTTGGGAGACCAAAAGAGACATGAACAAGACGGGCTGAGAGTGTGAGGCAAAGATAGTTCGCCCTACGGACGTCTTTCCGTAGGGCGTACAGTCCTTGGTGGTGTGTGAGCTGACCTGCAATGGGTCCGTTGGGCAAGATGTGGTTGCAGCCCTTTGCTCCTTCAGGATTCGACAGGAGTGCATCAAGTATGTCAAGTACACGTAATCCATGTTCCCGTGCATTTTAAGTATAGCACAAAACTTTGCATGATACATGAACTGGACGATGACTAGTTTCTTTCTTCTGCCTTTTTTAAATTAAAAAAAAAAAAAATTGTTTAAGAAAATAGTCCTTGCTTCAACCCCCCCCCCCCCCCCCCCCCGCCCTCCCCCCTATTTAACTTCTAGTTTCTCTTCAATACAGACACGCACATGTTAATGTAGTAAATTATAAAGAAGCTGAATCAGAGGCAAAGCGGTCAAAATCTTCTCTTCAGTTCGTTCCTATATCATGTGCAGTACGTAAACTGAACAGGAACATGGATTACGTACTGTGCAGATCGATCCAGTCGTTCGTTTGTTCATTCGTTCATTTATACACATTCTGTCAGTTCGTTCGTGATTTCATTTCACAATACATTTTTAGCTAATATATCAATGATGACCAGTAGAATAAACCAAAGCCAGAACTAAAAACAAAAAAATAGATCGACACATAAAAAGAAAAGAGGAGTAGGAGGGAAATAATATAGGTACGGATATAACTCAAGTGAAGATGGATGGTAAGAAACGTACAAGAAATGACCAACTGGGTTGTGTAAAACGGTGCCTGGCAAGTTAAAAAAAAAAAAAAAGTTTTGAAAAAAAAAGTCCAACGTGATTGAAGATCTGAAACCAGTAACACAATCTTATTAATTTCTACGGAAGGAAAATATCTTGCCTTTTTTCTTTTATTTATTAAGAACATACTGACATGTGTTCGATTGTCAACCTTTTGCATCACATATGCAACTGCTTTCTTTGCAGTCTCTGTAGAGGGAGAATTTAAAAATAATCTGAACACTTAACATTTTCATAAACCTGCTAGGACCTCGTATATATAATTTAAAACAGAAACAACAACAACAACAACAACAAAAAACAACAACAAAAACACATGTCAGATATGCCTGATTAAGTGCTGGCTTCGGCTAAACCGATTTTCGACAACTTTCAGTGTTTCGAACAGACGTTTGAATCAATGTTTGCAAATTTGAATAAATAGAAAAAAAAATCATTGTCCCGCATCAGTAGGAAGATGGGTATATTTACACGATTAAACGGCAAAACTGTCTCTCAAATATGTACGTTTATTTAGGAAAGCAGTAAAAGAGAGAAAGATTAGAAGAGAGGGCGAGAGTGTGGTATGTTAGGCTGGTGGTGGTAATGTTTGTCGGGATGAGGAGGATGGAGAGAGAGAGGATAGAGAAATGTGGATGGTGGCGGTGGTAGAGAAGGGTGTAGTATGGGGTGGGGCGGAGCGGAGTGATGGTGGAGACTGAGCAAGGACCGTGAGAGAAACGAACTGTTTAAAAGGGAGACAATCACTTTTCAAAGGGTTCAGTGGATCAAGAGTATTGACCCTTCTCCGGTGGTATCTGTACGTCTTCACGAAAACATGGAGTGATTTTTGAACGAGACACATGCATTCATTTATCCCCAAGAGGAAATAACAGTGCAGTGCCATCATGAGATGCCGTGAAAAACAAATCTATGTTGGAAAGGAGTCACAGAAGGTGAGTACAGGTGTGACGACGGGACGGGGAAGGGAGTACCCTGAGAGAGAGAGGATGATAATGATGATGATATATGATAATCTTTATTTCCAAGGGTAACAGATAAGCGAACACATGCTTTTTTTTTTCATCTGGCCCTTGCCCCACTAAGGGACTAACTAAGCATGACTAGCGACTACTAAGCATAACTAGCGACTAAGACTTACAAGAATTGTAACAAACACACATATCTTCACACAAATGCATTCAAAGTTGTGTGTGTGTGTGTGTGTGTGTGTGTGTGTGTGTGTGTGTGTGTGTGTGTGTGAGAGAGAGAGAGAGAGAGAGAGAGAGAGAGAGAGAGAGAGAGAGAGAGAGCGGGGGGGGGGGGGGGGGGGGGGGGGGGGGGGGGGGGGTATAGACGGAGAAAATAAACGTGTCAAAAACATGAACAAGAGTATGGCTCCCTTTCTCGTGGTTTCGTATGGTCAAAGTTCCCATGCTCTATCGGGCGCAGGGGCAGTGAACTGTCCGAGGGTCACAGTGTCCAAGGCACGGCATGATGAAAGACGGCGCCCATACCTCTTCCTTACCCGCCTTTAACTCTCACTGAATCGGTATCCACTTAACGTTGAGTGGGCAGAGAGGGTTTTAAAGACGCTTCTCTTACACTTGACATTTTCATGGAGAGTTTGCAATACAATATAATTCATTACGTATATTCAGGAGAAGATCATAGTACTATGCCATCAGGTACCGTGATACAAACAACAAATACAGGGACACCGATTCTCGTCTGCTTCGGCTTCCCTCTGCTCGCCTGAAAACTTCAGGCCAACGATCTTTCTCTTACGTGGCACATACTCTGTGGAATGGTCTGCCTTCTTCTCTGCGTAACACGGACGCTTTAAAGACTTTTAAAACCTCCCTAAAGACACATCTTTTCCCTCGATTAACGACATCCACTTACCTCTGCGCGCGAGTCTGCTTGTTTTGACGCGTTCGTGTATCTTTTCTGCGCGCGCGCGCGCGCGCGCGTGTGTGTGTATGTGTGTGTGTGTGTGTGTGCGTGCGTGCGTGCGTGCGTGTGTGTGTGTGTGTGTTGTTGCGTGTGTGTGTGCATGTGTCTCTGTGTTTGTGTGTGTGCGCGCACGTGTGTGTGTGTGTGTGTGTGTGTGTGTGTGTGTGTGTGTGTGTGCGCGTGTGTGTGTGTTTTGAGTTACAAGGCTTCTGTAATATGCGCTTTGGGCTCTCGCGAGGTAAATATATATATATATATATATATATATATATATTGCTGAACAATTAAGTAGTGGGGGAAAACAAGTGCAGGTTAACAATTCTTCCATCATTATAGTAATGATTTGGCAAAGATTAGAAATTGAGAGGGAAAAAAAAAAAAGAAAAAATTGAAGATGAAATAAATGGGAAAATGTATCATAAATATGAAAAACCCTTCACTAGCTGCATGAGGAAACTATCACAATCCCTCCTGAGGACAGATCTATATGTGTCGCCTGCTCCGAGGCCTTTTGTCCGCTGGATCGGACTCATCTGGGAGACACGGCTGTGTCTGTGCTCTTGGCGTCAGATAGAGACACACCACAGTCCATAATTCTGTGGTGTTCCCGACCGCATTACATTGCACTTCTGTTTCTAACGTAAAACATCAGTCATTAAGTTTTTTTTTTTGTTTTGCTTTGCTTGTTATTTGAAAGGGGAAGGAGGGAGAGGAGAGACGGGGAGGGAGGAGGGCTGGGGAAGAAGTTCTGCTGCTTAGGAAAAGAGGTTGGCAATGGAGAGAGGGGGTAATGAGTAATGGGCTGGGGAGGGAGAAGAGGAAGGAATAGGGGCGGGGTGGGGTGGGGAGTGTGGGTTTGATCAGGGATTAGACGTCTTCCATTGATTGAGGTTGATGAAATAATCTCAAGTAAAAAAGAGTTCCAGTCGCGTACGACGATTGGGGGGAAAGGGAGATAATATACAATTTTTATTATTTACGAGAATAATTAATAAGCACCGATGCACTTTTTTCTTCTTCTTCCTTTTTTTCTTTTTTTTTTTTAACATCCAGTCCTCGCCCTGAGTAGGCACAACAATGTGCAGTGAAATGAAATACTGTATAAACAAAAATGAAAACAAAACAAAATTAAACAAATCGGTCATACACTAGTAATGGAATACCAAAAGAAGAGAGAGAAAAGACGGGGGGGGGGGGGGGGGGGGGGGGGGGGAGGGAGTGGGGGGGGGAGGGGGCGTAGAGAAAGATACTATAATGAACAAAAATTAGCATGTATAAAAAACAGACAATAAAGTGATTATGACATAGTACACACAAAATTTGGAACAGAGAGAGAGAAAAAAAAAAAAAGAGGAAGAGAGAGAGAGAGGGGGGGGGGGGGGGGGGGAGTCAGAGACAGAGAGAGAGAGGGGGGGGGGGGGTGGAGAGAGAAAAACTTCCTGTGGCATGTGTAGCAGACAAAAAAGAAAAAAATTAAAGTATATTTCCCTGTGAAACTGTCAGGTATATCTCACTGGTCGATCCGAGCCGGGTCTGTATGAGGTGCTGATAGCAGTATCTCCAAGAAGATGAAAATCGAAGAGAGTAACTAGCCTTGTTGTTCACCTCCTGTTCTTTCTGTGTGGGGCCGGTGCGGCTGCGTAAGGATGTTGTCGATGCACGATGAACAGTGGCAGCGATTGTCAGGTTAGGGAGGTCGCAGGCATGGGTGGGTGAGAGAGAGAGGTAGGGTCCAAGGATGAGTTGATATTAAGGTGGAACAGGACATGAACGGACCGAATGAAGGGAGAGAATAACCATCTGAAACAGTCAGTTCGAGCACGAGTATGGTCCCCTCTTATTGTGCCTTCCGTTACTCTTGGTTACGCTATGGAGGTTTACTAACATAAATCAGTTTATCCCCAAAAAGGAGAGTACAGAGCAATACTACCGGGTGCCGTTAAAAACAACTAGAAGCACATTTATTTTGGGAGAGTGCGTTCCTCTGTCCAGGTCAAACGTCCTTCGATCCACCCTCTAGTTTGGAACGGCACCAAAATAGAAGAAGAAGAAGAATCAGAGTAGGAGGAGGAGGAGGAGGAGGAGGAGGAAGAAGAAGAAGAAGAAGAAGAGGAAAAAGAAGAAGAGGAGGAAGAGGAAGAGGAGTAGGAGGAGGAAGAAGAAGAAGAGGAGGAGGAAGAAGCAGAACACAAGAAGAACCAGGAGGAGAAAAAAGAAGAAAGGCGTTAATCTTAATATGGGACTATGGATTGTGCATCTGTCATGCCGATAAAGCCATCAGGAAGAATTAAATCTGCATAGATCTCTCAAGAAACTCAATACTGCAGTGAAGCCATAGTTCTACATTCTTCCCTCAGCATGAGGTGTCATGTGCACTTTGAAGGCATCTCGGATGCAACATAACGACTTTTCAAGTTGAGGTACCACTTCAGGTAGTTCAGCAAATCAAACTACCTTCATCACTCCATGAGGCAGATTTTTCTACCAGGTCATGGCAGGAAATCCAGTTACCCAAAGTGATGGAAAATCTCATGAGGAAATCTTAGCACACATGTACAAAATCCTTCATGGCTTCTCACCGATGCCAGAATGAATCAGCTGAGAGATGAAACCAAGAATGATATTGATCTTTCGAGCACTATAAACTGCACTTTAAGTGACTAGCTTGAATACCAACATCTTCAATTGGCAGCAAGTGAATCTCGTTTGCTCTCTGTATTTTCTGGCACAACAAAACCTCAAAGACCTACTCGTGCACTCCACCCTGAACAAAATTACCACATCTACGTCACCTGGTGCTTTTTCCCTCTCAAAACTCAAATTATGGACAATCTGTCCGTTCACAAAGCCAGACACCATTGTACATGGCTCCAAAGGCTCGTTCAAAATTAAACATACACTCTCCTGTCTGTGCCACAGCACTGTGTATATCACCTACTGTGAACTGTGTGGCAAGATTTATGTGAGCAAGACATCCCATGCATCTGATATGTGCATTTCTGAACACTTGGCTGACATCCGCTTCCACCTACCCAAACCAAACCAGTCGCTTTGCAACTCAACCATCCCCGACACAAAATCAATCATGTCAAAGTCCTGGCACTTACGCAATCAAAGAGTGACAACTTTGAGTGCCCTATGCAGGAATCCCATCTAACTGCCAGACTAGGGACGCTCTGCCCACTTAGTATCAACATCCAAAACTAGCATGTTCTTATCCACCCCTACAGCACCTAGTATTTTTGGGTCAGTGCAGAGGGGATGGATAGTTAGTAGGAAGAAACTCAAGCTCTCCCTCATTTCTTGACACTGCCTATCCTTCCCAACAGCACCGACCAGCTATAACTCTCCAAACACTATCATACCATTCATTATTTACCTCATACCTATGTCACAGCCATTCTCTCTTCTCTCCCTTTATTATCTCATTTCCTTTATCAATCTGTTCCTTATTTACTTATCCATTCCCCCTCTTTTCCAACTCTGCTTTTCTTTCAATATACACTTTCTTTCTTTCTTTCTCTCCCTTTCCTGTTTCAATGGCACTCTTAGATTTTTACTAGTTGATCAAGATTCAATGACATTCGTTTTACCCACTTTTTATTATAATTGTTACTAGTGTCATTTAATTATAAATTCTACCAGTAGTAGTAGTGGTGGTATAAGTAGCAGTAACAGTAGCTGCATTAAAATTAGTATGATTATCCTTATTATCATCATCATCATCATCATTAATTATACTCATTTTCATTATTTACACTGTATGATGACCTTTATTACTTTTTTTGCATTTTAATTTCTACGCATTCATACATTTCTTAGAATTTCTCTTACTACCTGTTCCATTTTCTACATCGTAATGATTATTATTACTTTCTTTTTTTTTTTTGGTATTATTTCTATTACTTACTATTATTATTTTTTTATAATTATTATTATTATTATTATCACTTTTGTTTTTATTGCTAGCATTAATTGTATTATCAATATTTTATTTCAAATAAAAAGTTTCATTTCAACATCTTTCCCTTTTTTTATATCCTTATTATTGTGACAGGTCTTCCAACACTCCCCCTCCCTGTTAATATGATAATCATATACAGGGATGCATGGGGATATGGACAGAAGCATCCATATTCATGAACAACCTGTGCTCTCCCTTAGGCACACACACTCTGTCACTCACATCCGGGCCTCACAAAGGTGATGGGATATCAGCAATACTGAAAATGAAACAAGAAAAATCATGTACATTTTATTTCAACTTGACTCTGAGCTCCAACCCATCACTACACAGCAAAGTTCATCTACATCATACAAAAATTCAAACAGCATACAGATATTCCAGTGATTGCATCCCGTTCTGCTCAGTCTTAATAATCCATGAAAGACAACATTCCAATACTAGTTATACCCATATGAAAACAGAAGAAAAATAAACATTCGCAACAGTTTTTTGTTGTTTGTTGCACTTGGCTGAACAGTTTGGTTCATTTATCTACTTCTTTCATTACAGTCACCTTGACTACCCTGAAGATGCCACACTGTCCCTCGGTCTTCCCGATCTGTTGAATCCCGGAAGTGTAGCTGCAGCTGTATCCTCTGATTGAGTCCCCTTTCCACTGAAAGGGCTCCTGTCAGCCTCTCCCGCCAGTCTTCGGTCACTGCAGACAGCTTCACCAGCTGACCGTTACCTGTCCAGGCCCCAACAGTTCGACACGTCTTGCTGCTGTCTTCTGCTTCCCACACAGGTAGACAATCCTCTACTCAAGCCACCCAGGACTCCAGTTCATAGTCGGTTCATGAGGTTACAGAGTACCTCCTGGGTACAGAAACTCTTCTTGTCTGGACTTTAACTGCTTCAATCTTTCAAAGCCCTTGGTAAGACGGCATGATTTCACTCTCTCCAAGGGAGTCCTGCTTTTACTTGGTTTCCGAGCTTCTTATAACCATTTGTCAAACAATGAATGAGAAACCAAACAATTCAGGTTCAGCTAATGGATTCAATGGTGTTGTACACACACACACACACACAAACACACCATGACTTACACCAAAGGCTATAAAAATCTGAACAATGAGTCTCCAAATTATTTTCATTCAACCAGTAGAATCACTAGTGCCCCCCCCCACCCCCCCCCACTCCCCCTCCCATTACATGCACAACAAAAAGTTGGGTGCTGTGTGTGGTTTTTTTAATGCATAATGAACATCTTCTAACTCATATCGTGTCAATAGCTCATGCCTCTCCACAAGCCACAATTTAATGTATCTAGAATTTACCTCAACCCATACCTCATAGGATAAAGCTTTCCTGATTAGATGCGTATGGTCCTCAGTGGCCATTTGCAGGCTTGACGGCCACTGAACCACAAGGCTGACACCCAGCCCCGAGTGTCACTCCCCAAGTCCACTGGAGAAACACTAAGAATTGCTGTTGGTGAGGTGTGAGACACATTCTTCTTACAAGACTGCCAGTTTGGTGTCTACTTGTTACAATTCTGATGGATAGATGTGAATTACTCCTCAAAATTCTCTCCTTACCTCAACATCTAACTCCAGGTACTTCCACATGTGATACTGGAGTTCGAACACCTTAAGAATGCAAAGAAACGAATCCCACATTAGCAAAACTGCCCTAGATTTGGTTACGAGAGTGAAGAACATTTGGTCGACTTATAACAGTTATCACTGTAACTTTCCCCCCTTCTCTTTTTCTTCTTCCTCTATTATATTGTTATCATCATCAATAGTAGTATATTACTATTATTTTCATTGTTCTTCTATCATATGTTACTATCATATGATCATACTACCATTATTATCGTTGTTATTACTACTGTTATGTTGTTGTCATTATCATCGTTATTATTATCTCAATCTGTTACCTTCTCCCCTTCAAATTTTTCCCTCTTCTCTTCAGATTCTAGTTTAAATTTTCACCCTAGACCACATTTTGCACTCGGATCAAAGAGATAAGTTTGTTTGTCATTTATTTTCACTGTTCCAAATGTTATTTCTCCTGCCTTAACATGACCAACAAGTTGAAATACATAGTTTCTGCTTCATAATGTTTTTATTCCTTAGTTTCGTGGTCCAGGAATCTTATTTCAACTCTTGCGTGTCAATTTCCGCCCACAGTCATCCCATTATAAAACTTCCACATTGAACTGAATGTTAGTATTGGTCTGTTTGTGAGAGGTGACAGGACTGCAGCTTTCAAGAGATGAGGAAAGAACTGCGGGACAGAATGCATGATGGTCACCTGGGGATAGCAGAATGGAGGGAGGGAGCATTTCAGTCTGCATGGTGGTGTCACACAGGAAAACCTGTCAGAGACAGGGCAGCCCATTGTTGACTGTGCCTCGAAAAACACACCCATCACACACAAGTGAACCACTCCTGCCTTCAAAACTTCCTGCCAAGCCTTTAAAAAAATATTGCGATAGACATTTGTGGGTTCAGAGGACAGTCAAACCTGGTCATGAGTGATTACTGTTCAAGATACACTGAAATGTGCTCCTTGCTGAATGACATTTGCTTCAGAATCACAATCATGCTCAAAGCTGTATCCAGCACACTGTCACCTCCAATAGTGGGCCAAGCTTCAACTCGACTAAATACTGGTTCTCCCAAGTAGTAGAACTTTTGGCACGTCACAAGTTCATCTCATTAAACACAAGTGAGTGGTGCTGACATGAAATGCAGTTAGAAGGCCAAACACAACTATGACTACACCTCGTCCCTGCTCTGCTTATGTACAGCTCTAGGCCTATCCCTGTGTTGGGGAGCGAGGCCAGCAGAGCTTGCATGGGGAGGTGGACTGGCACAACTCCTCCCTTTTCTGCCTGTCATACTCAAGCCATGCAATACACACATCCAGCAGTTGCATGAGTATGACAGCTCTTCAAGCTGAAGCAGAAGCTGTGCTATGACCAGCATCAAGGTGCATGACCACTGTCAGAAGTAACCATGTGATGCGGGTAAAACTAAAGTGGCAGAAGCAAAGAAAGCTGCTGGCAATGGTACAGTGGTCAAAAAATGCACTGCTAAGCCAGACGCTAATGCACCGTCCATGCTAATGTACCGCCTTTGCATAAATGACATCCCCTGATATGCTAATTATAGTTAGAAGCACGAGCCATGGTGGCATTGAGGTTCCAACTGTCCATGGTGCTGTGGTTCATGAGCTGCACTCACGATCTGCTTCAGTGCCATGTAACCTACGGCGCCTCCACAAGAGGGCGAGCCTGCAGATTAAGTTCACCAGGTCAGCCGTCTTCACCCTCCTTCAGTCTTCACAATGGCAGACTATGGCCTCACCACCATCACCTCCATGTCCAGTCCAGTGTGTAGTTAGGCCATGTGATCACCAAGCCTATCAGATTCCAGCGATCGTCAGTGCTGGGTGGTGTGTGTGTTGTGAGTAAAATGAGTGTATGCTTGTGTAGCAACAAGTACTAATGTTTAGCACAAATGCCTTAGGTATAGAATGTGGATTTAAATCTATTATTCGTTTTTCACCACAGTGATATCTAGCCATTTTCTTAAATTTCTGGTGCATTCCGTTTTCTTTTGGGGTTCTTAAAGATTCAAAGTCATCAGCGCAATTGGAGACTAGAACTTATTAGTATCAGATTCAAACCAGTCTAAGTCATCAGTATCAGATTCAAACTACACATCATTAATAGCAGATTCAAACTAATCTAGCTCATCAACTGCATATTCAAACTAGTCAAAGTCATTAGTAGCAGATTCAAGCTAGAGGTCTTCAGGAGCACATTCAAATCAAAAGTCAAACCTGGTGTGCCTGTGAACTGTGAACTGATGACAGAGAGGAAAGAAATCAAAATTACCAGTCCAATGGTCAGTGAAAACAGCCCCCAAATCGTCAACTTCTTCCCCATTCAGCATCAGTATCCGAATCAAACACTTGTTGTTGAGGCCCAACTTCTGGCACAGTTTCGTCTGCTTCTTCACCACTATCAGCGCCCACTTCAGTATTGGAATCCATGTCTGTCTCCCCACTGTAGGGGTCGAAATCCTCATCAGAAGAATCGCTGATGTCTTCTTCGACACCTGACCCTTCACTCTGGATCATTTCCAGTATGCCTTCAACGATAACTAACAATTCACCAGCCCTACTGTGTCGAACGCTTCGTCATGACGCCATCTTTTCAATCACGGAGCAGAGGTGACAAATGTACTGTTTGTTGTTGTCGGTTAGCGAGCAAGCCACGCTACACACACAACAAGAGTGAATGAAAAGTTGGAAGGGGATAACTAAGGAACCATCTCCATTCTTGAGTTTTGTACCCGATACATCACTCAGACAGCACGAATTTTCAAAATCTGAACTACAACAGGCAGTGTCTTATACCTCAGCAACAGCATGAAAAGACTTTAGTTTAAACTTTTTAGGTTTCCAAACAATTACAAAGAGTCTGTTATGAATCTCACGATATACCCATTTTTGAATTATCGAAGTCTGAGGTGATGATCCAGATGTTGCATTGTTTAGCTAGTTGCAATTATTTCATTAAAAACAAAAAAAGAGAAGTAATGCTATGCCAATTTATCACGGACAGGCCTGTTTACCCTAAAAAAAAAAAAAAAGCCTGATATTGGTGTACATTTCTACAAAAATGAGTTGTTTGCTACAAAGGTGTTTACAACTCAAACAAATTTTTGATGAAAGCAGAAGTGATGGTGTCAATGTTCCATCTTCCAAATTTTTGTAAAAAGCTTTGGGAGGGGGGGTGGTGAGGGGTGTAGGGAGAGAGGTGGGGGAAGGGGAGGGAGAGAAGGGGAAAGATTCATTCTCCCCTGCCATCACACATCTGACACTGACAAGGTTAACATTCCTGATCTTGCAGTAACCACAGTAAAAAAAAAAAACCTGTGGTCCTCCAACACAATGTCTTTCATACCTCATTCATTGGCACGCTTCTGCACCAGTTCATACTCTCTCCTCATTTGTTTCTGTGTGTGTGTGTGTGTGTTCAAGTGTGTGTGTGTGTGTGTGTGTGTGTGTGTGTGTGTGTGTAGTGTGTGTGTGTGTGTGTAAGTGTGTGTGTGTGTGTGTGTGTGTAAGTGTGTGTGTGTAAGTGTGTGTGTGTGTGTGTGTAAGTGTGTGTGTGTGTGTGTGTGTGTGTGTGTGTGTGTGTGTGTGTGTGTGTTCTTTTTCAGCTTGTAGTCCATGCTGTTATTCCTATGTAATGGCATGTTGTCACTAAAGTAGACACAGCCAGACATGATTTCGTGTGCAGGAGTTAGCAACAAGAGTTTTTGCTCTCAGGTCAAAGCATCCAACTGGCACAAGAAGACAACACCATGGCTCCATTCTGCAAGTATAATAACCAATCAAGACCTTCATGTCTACATTTTCTTTTTTCTCTTTTATTAATTGTGTTTGTCACTACAAAATATGATGAAATCATATCGGTAAAATATCTGCTGTCAACATTTATCAACTGCTACTGCTATCTGCTATATTATTTTACATATAAAAATCAGCCCGGCTCTGACTACCCCTGCACACGACATCTGGTTGCTCCTATGCCAAAGCCCCTAAAAGTTATTGATCAAATGCTTGTTGATATGTATTGTGTGTCACTATAAGAACTCAGAACTGTACTATGCCACTGGCAATATGTGTTGTCAAGCTTCGTTACAAGAATAAAATTGACCACAATTGTCTTTTACATGTAATGGAGAAAACAACAACAGCAAAAATCAAACATCTGATTGATGATGATAATGATAATGAATACTTATATAGCGCCTATTCTCGGCTAGACGCCAAGCTCTAAGCGCTTTACAATCAACACTCGTTTACACAACGGGCTGCCTACCTGGGTAGTGCCGACTGAAGAGCTGCCAGCTGGCGCTTCATTCAGTCGTTTCCCGTGTCATCCAGTCAGTATCGTTCAATATCGATCACTCATTTTCCTTACTTCCTTCGTTCTTTCCATTTCTCACTCAGGGTGCATGCTATGTGTAACGTGTCATCCATACCAACGGCCAAACTGGCCTACTCTTTCGAATGTTGGTGATGGGATTTTACGTGTGTGCAAGATGTTATGCATGCGTTCACACACGGAACCTCGGTTTATAGTCTCATTCGAAGGACTGTATGGGAAATGGAGTCAGAACCAATGTTAACTCCGAGGGAAAAAATCCCCCTGTACCGAAACGCCCCAGCGGAGGTTCGAACCCGCAACCCCAGGATCACCAAGATTGCGAGTCAGGCGCTCTACCAACTGAGCTATTCCAGCTCCCACCTGATTGCAGGTGACATTGACTGTGGACAAAAATCTGAATGCAGACGTTAACACAGACGGAGTGATACTGGAGAAAACATGGAAGGAAGTCGCAACAACAGTGAATGATCAAGGCCGACACAACACTCCCACTGCGTCAACGCAACAGGCCTTCAGGCCACCCGCCTCACGAAGACCCTCCCAAGAACTCTTTCTCCACAGCCTCAGCCAACTCATCATCCACAGAACCAATCGACTCAGCATAAGAAGTGTCACTGTCAGAATCTGGAGAAAATGCGTCAATCGTGTTCTGGAAACGCACCAGCTCATTCTCTGTGTCCTCAGTCTCTGCCTCAATTTCTTCATGTTTCCGCTTCTCCAGTCGTCTTCACTGGTGTGCGGAGATGATTTACTCTTTCGCCGCAGACCCCAACCCCGGGGAAGGTCTCCGCTCAGACTGTCTGAGGAAGAGGATTCACTGACGCTGCCAAGAACGGTGTCCCTGTACCGCTGATCCCTTTCGTTGTCGGTTTCATCTGCTGAGCTTGTTCCCTCTTCCGCCATCAGCTCATCAACCTGTCGAAACCAAATAAAGCAAACTAACCAACACATTTTATTTTTTCTTTCTCACCAGAAAAGTCTCTTTCAGAGGCAAGGTAATCCTTCTGAAACAGCAAACATAGGCATTCATAAATCTTGAACAGCTTCATAGGAAATAGAAATCTTTACTTCATTGAGTTGTAGAAGAAGCCAAAAGGTCATGGTTTACAAAAAAAAAAAAAAAAAAAAAAAAAAAAAAAAAAGTCAATCTGTTTAACCTCAGAAATACCCCTTTTTGCGGTTTCAAAATGATAACCTTGCATGTATAATATGCACCAGAAAAAAAAACTTTTTTTCATATTTGAACTGCTTGAAAGAATGACTGCAGAGCCATCTGCCTTTAATTCAAAAAGATAATGACCCAAATCAATATCAACACCTTTCTCCATCAGCTGGTCCAACAGGTTAGTTGTTTCAGACTTTCTTTTCCCATGTTTTTTGACTTGTAGCCAAAGCATTGTTTTACTGAAAAATCAAGTTTGACAGGCAAATTTCATCATACTAGTTCCAGATGCTGCCTGTCTCCAGTAATAACTGGTGACCAAAATGACTAAATCTCATTGGGGCTTATCATCAAAGCTTTTCACCTCTATTAGCTGTCATTCCCTGCCCATGTCTTTTGTCCTTGACATTTCAATTTACCTTAGGTTTGGGATTCTGTGACGGAGTTTGAAGTTTAATGTTGCTCTGATGGGACAGAGAAAGCTGTGTCCCCATTGCTGACAGCTACCATTAACCTTTGTGAGACAGACCAAGTGGAAAGATGACAAAGGGAAGACTGATACATATCATGTTGATGTTCCAAGCAACTGGAATGTCACACACAAGCCTGTTACACACATATAGAAACGTGTGGTCAGGATGCTAATTTCTCCATGTGAGGACCGCAGTGTGCGAGTCTTGGCAGGCCCTTTGGTGGGAGATGAGCGGAGCCAGGTCCCCCTGGTCAACGTATCAGCACAGCTGCCAGTGGCTCCCCCTCTTTAGCTACATGATTCATGTATTGCACAAAACTTTATGCAGCACCTGAGATGGGCAGTTTCAGCAACCCAATCACAAGTTCTGCTTCTTTCCATTTTCACCCTCTTCATCTTCAACACCAGTTCACTAATACAAACTTCCAAGATCAATGCTGACAAAGGTTAATGTTCAGGTGAACAGAAGGTGAATCCGAGACTAGCTTGCTTTGTCTTAGCCAGTTCATGTGTGACACAAAGTTGTACACGTCAAATGAACTGCGCAGAACATGAATTACATATGATATACACCCCTTGCACAGACCCAGACATACACTGTTAAAGGCTGTGTCATCTGTGTCAGTTAGTGCTGAATGGGTTGTGTGTTCTGACAATACAAAAATACCCATTCTGAGACAATGAATTTTGACATGAGAGCATATGAGCACTGCTCTGCATTCCCCATGGCCGATGTCATCAAATGGCCGCGATGCAATCAGCCACAGCAACACTGGTGTTTCTACGAATCATGATTTACTGCCCATGGTGACAATGATTACCACCCTGTTCATTGTGGTCTGACTCACCTCTTTATCCATGCACTCCAGGTCCTCATCTGAAAAGGCCAGTAAGGGTGGCATGGAGTCTGCAAAAGTGCTGCTTCTTCTGCCCCCTTCCTGAGATGTCCCTTCTTGGGACACCTCTTCCTGAGATGTCCCTTCTTGGAGCAATGGATCAGCTCTGTTCACGTTGCCCTCTCTCCTCGTCCTCATCTTCAGTATGGGTCTTCTGGCGTTTTTTTTGGTGCTCTTGCCTCCCTCGGTGTCACTGTCTGTATGGTCTTTCGAATTCAGTTTACGTTTGGAGCGCTTCTGCTCATCTTCTGTGTCATCTTTCTGTTGTGAGGCAGAACTCGCAGTTGATGGACTTGAGTCGGGTCCAAGGGGAAAGAGTCTTTCATCGCATCGTTCCCAACGGTCCCTACAGACCCACAGCCAGTCGCTGTTCACAACGTGTACACCCGGAGTTCTCATGGCTGTCTTGTGTTTACTGGTGCCAGGTTTGGCGGCTACAAGATGGGTGGTTGCCTCCCCTTTCTTTCCAGCATCTCGGGGTCCCACTATGTCATGCTGCACTGTTGCCCCTAGGGCTCTGGCTGCCAGGTATGCCTGGCTCTTCTCTGGAGGGGAGTTGAGAGGCACCATTCCACTCAGCACAATGTTACAACCTTTCAGCGCTTTCCGCCTCACATAGGGAATGATGGACTTCAGGTCAGGCAAGCTCCTCTTGCCATGGGCTGCTTCTTGCTGGGCGCCGAAAGCTGGGGTGGGGCTTGGCTGACGCTTTTCGTCGATCATGGCATAGTAAGCGTGATGAATGCGAGTGAGGATATCCTCCAGGTGAAGCAGGTAATCATCCTCATCATCCACTCCACCTCCTCGGTGCCATCCTCTTTTCCAGTCTCCATTCCCACTGAGGCTTGTGATGTTTGGGACAATTGTGTTGCTGAGCCAGAATCAACATTACTCTTTGGGGTTTCCTTTGGCTCTTCTTCAGGTTCTGCTGGTTGTGGTGTGTCTGTGGGGTTTTTAACTCTTTGCTCTTCTGCTGCCTTTTCTATTGACTTTGTTTCATCTTGTTTGCAGTTGTGTTTGATTGAGATGTTGTATCCTGTGTAACAATGTTATCACTGTGGGTTGCTTCGCTTTGTGTAGCTAAGTTCTCTGACATTCCTAAGGAGTCATGGGTGGCAATACTACTAAATGGACTTATTTTCTCCTCTGTAGTCACACATTCAGATGCACTGGTTTTGTCTTTGACATTCGCAGGGTCTGACAGCGCAGCAGCATCAGGCGATACAGCGCTCACCCCCATTCTCCAAATTGATCCTGTCATGGTCATTGTGGTTGGAGCTTTCAGACTGGGAATCTGAGTCACTGGAAACACACAAGTCTTCATCCAGGTCTGCCTGGGCCGCGTTTTCTGAGGATGGAAGTCCAGCAAAAGAGCTAACTTCACCCATGCTCTCTTCTCCAATCGCACAGTTCCTTTCAACGCTGTCATCACACTCAGATGCAGTTTTTAAGTTGTCCAGCATTTCTGTTTTCTCTGCGTTGATGTTGTGAACTTCAGCTTCTCCAGGTCTCCTCCCTTCAGTGTCGTTGTGTGCTGCCTCATTGCTGGTCTCCATTGCCTCTTCTTGCCTCAGTTCTCTGGACTCCCCGTGGTCCCCAGTGGATGGTGAATCTGCCCCCTCTGTCTTCTGAGTTTCTTCACAGCCTTTCTGTTCACTTTCCGACCCCTGACTGGTGTTGTGGTCATGATGGTCGATTACTTTGTGAACAAGGGGGGATGTCGTCGTTTTCAGACTTCTCCAGGCCCGGCGGTGCATTGATGTCTGCGGTGCCCTGGAAGAAGCGGTAGGGTTTGACATGGACCAGGTTGGGGGCTCGGTTCCACACATCCTCCCGGTCATCAATGATGCACACCATGGCATCTCCACAAGGAAAGAGTGCTCTGGTCAAGACAAATCCAAACATAACAAGTGAATATGGTCTCTGAACTATTTGCTATTTTTAAAAAAAAATACACGCACACACAACTCTGAATGGCTTCATACTTAATTCATTCTCATGTGAAGAAAAAAGGCGATTTAGCTTATAACTGTTGGAGATTGTTAGCGTTTGCAGAAATGTGATAAGAAGATGTCACAGATACATCAGAAAACTAGACCTGGGAGACTGCAGACCTCCACGAAAGTTCAACTGATCCTGGATCTGCCCTCTGAACCAGATTCCCATCAAAGATCCATTCAAAAATTCAATCACTTTGTCCTAACCTCAAATACCATTGTTATACAAAGTTTTTCATTACACTTTCAGTCAGTTCTGCAGTGTATGGGTCACCTTACTGACCTGATCCTCTATCTGTCTATTTGGATCGGTATTAACATTTAATGGGTTCATTTAACATGCCACATTCCATATTTCTACCAAGTTTCGTTGAAAAACAATTCAACAGCTTTTGTGTACTCATGTTAACAGGTAGACATGCCAACCCACCAGTACAGACAGGTTAAAAATGTAAAACCTACTAGGTGAAAATAATTATACTTATTCCTTCAGGAATGGGATACTTGCTCCAGCTTCTGCAACTAACCAGCAAAGTTTGTCATAGGGCTTGGTAGTTTGTGTCCTGCTTATGTTGGATCAGCATAAGCACTGCTCAGCACACCATCAAGACGACTTGGCTGCAGTGCAGGGTCTCTGTGGGCAGGTTCCCTCATGTCTGCCTATTGACAGCATTATATTGATTGACAGATTCTTGTGTCGACACTTAACCAGGATGTGGATGTGCAGAGGGACAGAGCTGGAATGAGGGGCACTAACCAGGATGTGGCTGTGCAGAGGGACAGAGCTGAATGAGGGGCACTAACCAGGATGTGGCTGTGCAGAGGGACAGAGCTGGAATGAGGGGCACTAACCAGGATGTGGCTGTGCAGAGGGACAGAGCTGGAATGAGGGGCACTAACCAGGATGTGGCTGTGCAGAGGGACAGAGCTGGAATGAGGGGCACTGTGGAGGGAAATGACTGAGAGGTTAGGAAGAGTCAAAGAGCTCCAAGCCTCATGTTTCCTGACGATGTAGATTTTTGTTTTCAATCTACAGCTGTAAACTGTAATTTCAACAACTGCAATGCACTACAATAAAAGAAAACAGAAATGCAGTAAACCTTTTTTTTTTTCAATTCAGTCTACCCCTGGTATTATTGTTGGAAGATTTTCTTACAAAGGGCTAAATCATGATGTTAAATCAGACACAGTCCCGGACATTCCCTTGTTAGGCAAGCAGAATCCACTGACCGATAATGATGTTAAGAACTCCACTGTTAAAATGCCCTGACATTCATGCTCTTACAGGAAAGCAGGACTGTACAGCGATGTTATTCTCGAAAGAGGGACACAGTTAAATTTTCACCTGTGATTAATGGTAGTGATTGTAGATTCAAGATCTGCAGAATGCTTACATCTGGTGGATGTTCATGAAAAAGTTTGCATTGAAAATGACTCCATGGGAACGAAATCAGGAAGTGACAATGAATGCCTATTTTCATCAGTTCCTTCCCTTACACAACAAAATGGAAGGATTTTCCCTCGAATTTAGCCAGTTTTACCTATTTTCCACATGACAGTAGCGAATTTTGTGTAACATCTGTTCTATGACATTATTATATCAACTGTGTTTTATTTTTCTTTATAATCTCTGGGCACCTTCATGGGATTTTTGGTTATTTGCCTTCTTTTAGGATCTCTTGGTATTTTCTGAGGAATCCAACATACAACTCTAATCCAACCCCCATCCCCACTCTCCAATATTCTTCCTCTTTTATTCAAAATCATAGGCTCTCAACTGCTTGCACAGAGATCCTCAGTTTATTAAAAAATCACTTGGTGACTGGCCCGCGCATCAAGTCTAGAGCAAAAGATCAGGGTAGGAGACTGCAGAGAACCCAACTGTCACCGATCTGGGACCTGTCTTGTTGGGTCCTCCACCATCACAACCTCAGCACAATCACTAAAGCCTCCTAAGCACCATCCGCCCTCTTTCTCAGGTACTCACTTGAGGTTGGCAGTCTTGGACAGAGGGTCGAAGCACTCGTCCCGTGACAAGATCCTGTGGGAGAAGAACTTCTCATCAGGGTCCATCAGCCGTGCCACAGTGTGGGCGTACAGTCGAACGCCGAACGTACAGATGTGCAGCTCGTACATTTTGGACACACGCTCCAGGAACGTGTGGGTGTGAGGACGGAGCCGGGTGTGGTACCAGGATGACTGGGGCCCTTGCCACAGCTGGAAGTGGGTACACATCCTGCCGCAGGAACAAAAACAACAACAAAAAAAATCACAAAGGTCAGAGGCAGAGCTGTCACAGCATCGAAAGCACAAAGTGTTACATTTTGGCAGTTCAAGTGTAGCATTATGATATTTTAATCGCAGCGTTTCTAATTTGAAAGTAACAAGCCAATACGATATCACAGTCAGACTGGATATTGCATTTTCAGTTACACTTTGCCATGCACACCACACAATGATGGACTAAAAAGATTGAAATCTTGCTATTTCTCACGGGGTATTTATGACTTGGCCTACAAAAATATAACACTGGCTGACAACGAAGTCAATCATTCTGGTGACAAAATCTTCTACCCATTTTTCTTCTACTTTTTCTTCTCCTCCTTACTGAAATATGCCACTACTTAACAGAATAAATCTACAGCCAAAGCGTCTCAATGATCTCAGTTCTGTTCAAGCCCTGCCAAGTCTGTAAAGTGTTTCTTCCTGTTGGCTTTTCTTCCCCATTTAATTTTTGTTTGTGCTGCAGTATTTTATCACACAAAGTGTAGCAGCATAGCACTGTTGACAAAACCTTAGCATGCCAAGCAAAAATATAGCGCCTGGCAGCTCTAAAGTGGATCCATCTTTTTAGCTTCAGATACAGTCTATGAACTGTTCTCACAGGGCCTCATTCGCCCGTTGTATAAGGCACTGGCTTTATTTTTTGTTTTGTTTTAAAGGATCTAGTGTTTCTTCCATCCCCTCAAGGGCTGCTAGCTTAGAGCTGACTGGCTCTTCACAGACAACGTATGTGCAGATTCCAGCTCCTTCCTCTGAGGTCTACAATGAAATCCTCTGTGTGAAGCATGAATTAAAAAAAAGAAGTAAAACAAACAAAATCCTATCATATTTGTTAAAATCCTACTCTGTCTGTCACACAGAAGTACTTGGCATTGTAATCCTGTGGGATTAATCAGACACACACCCAAAACAAAGAAATACTCGACAACACCTACACAAGCACAATACTACTGTGTTCGACTGCACCGTTTAGTGTAACATGGATATTTCAACAAAAGGATTAAAAGCAATCAAACTGTTCTCATCACCTGCTGATTCAGCCAGCTGTAACGTGGGCCTAATGATAATCACAGAAGCAGCTGCAGAGATTCCCTCAATCACAATTCAGAAAAAAAGAACAAGAAGATCTTATATCGCATAGCAGAAAGAGAAAGTATAAAAAGAAAAAAGTTACGCAGTTTTGTAACATGTGTTCCAGTGATTAGTGTTACAGGTCATGGGTTGTGAGGTTGCCAGTTTTGTCTCATCAGATGTCACACACAGATACACACACACACATTTTTTTTTTTTTTTTTTTTTTTTCCCTATTTTTTTTCTGCACTATAGTCCAAGAAAAATTTTCACCAAAACAACCAGTTACTGAAATAATTAGCATGCAATTTTTTTGTCTTTGGATAAGTTTACCAAACAAATCATTCACTAAAACCATCAAAAATTCCTGATTCTCCAACCTTGAGTTTGGGCGGGATGTTATCATTGGTGGTGTGAATCAAAGTCTGGTCCAAGTCCACCAGCAGCACCAGCTTTCTGTTCTTCAACAGTCTCTCTTCATCTTCCCGTCCCAACTCCAATGCTTGCTGAAGACAAACAAAACAAAACAAAAGCAGTGTCATGATACATGTCCACCAGTTATAAAATAATAATGCATTAAAATACAGTCTCAAGGGTAAAGTGGGGAAGATTCACCAGTTCTGAAACTGAACTGTGGCCATCTTGTAATCCTGATATTGCACTGTGGCCATCCTAGTAATCCTGAAAACTGTCATGAAACAAGAAGCACTGCACAATTTTTTTGCAACTTATAAAAGCCTAATTATGTACAGCATGTTACTCTAAAAACAAAATTACATATATTTTTTTGTAAGACCACTTAAAAGCAGAAAGAGAAAGAAAAAAGAATACCTGTGACTGATTCCTTGGGTGAAGCTTACTATCTACATTTAACTGAGTGAACAACCTTTAGATTATGATTTTTCCAGTCCAGTCTTGGTCAAGTCTTCAACAGTATACACACACAAAAGTTTTGAAATCATTCAAATCAAGTAATACATCTACTATGAGAGTATGCTAAACAACATAAAAGCCTACAGCTCAGATCATGGGTGCCTTCAATACCAACCTAATCAAAAATCATGAAAAGAGTGCTAAAAAATAAAATCATGTTGCTGCACTTACCTAATCACAGTTTTTTTTTTTCTAAACTAAACAAGAAACTACATCTGGAGTTGGCAGATTTGTTAGTTTCTGGATACTAATGGGTGTGATTTGGAATGGTCATTTAGTTACATACTGATGGTACTGCTTGTGTGTGTGTGTGTGTGTGTGTGTGTGTGTGTGTGTGTGTGTGTGTGTGTGTGTGTGTGTGTGTGTGCATGTGTGTGTTCTTAATATATCTTCAACTTTCTTTCAAGTATACAGTTCTCATACATGTTCCACAGACTCTGAGATAAGGATAGGTATCAACCCCAAGCAGGTCCACTACCTCTCTTTAGCAAAAGATGAAAGTCTGCATCAATGCCAACAGCTGAGTATACTTCAGGTCAATGAAGACCCTGCAAGCACTTTTTCCCAGATGACAAAAATCAAAATGCTAAGTGCCAGAGGCTTGCAAAAAAAAAAAAAAAAAAAAAAAAAAAAAAATCAAGTTACAGGGTTGATGAATATGCAAGGCATATATGATATATAACTGAGCTTTAAATTTTTTTTCCTGTAAATCTTATTTATATATATGTAAAGTTATCAGTTAGTACCT
The DNA here is from genome assembly GCA_016801955.1 of Conus betulinus. NCBI lineage: Eukaryota > Metazoa > Mollusca > Gastropoda > Neogastropoda > Conidae > Conus > Conus betulinus. The sequence goes on along the minus strand of JADBJO010000365.1, from coordinate 28,855 downwards.
TCTGGCTGACAATCAACTCTGGAATATTGTGCACCATTGCAACTGATGCCGTCATCTTTTCCTTGCAGTCACCAACAACTCCTGGTAATCTGCAACAGAGAGAAATACATTACATTGGCACCACACTGAACCTTTTGCTTTTCTTTTTTAAACTGATTTTTCTTCTTCTTTTTTTTTCATTTTCACAAACTCATCAAAATTTCACACCTAATGCACATGCATCGCAACCCACACCAATATAACAGCTGTACAAGGCTCCTCGACACAATGGTTATTGTCATGGGTTGTGGTATGAGGTCTTACATTCTGGTTCCATCTGATATAAATATCTGTGTGATTTTTCAGCCCCACACATGTCCTCGCTACATTTGTTCTCTGTGCTAAGGACTCCACTGGGGAGACTGGAACCACACAGTCGAGTTTCATCCACTTGATACACTTGATACAATGGTGAATTTTGCTTGACAGTATAGGTTCAAATTTGCTGACAAGCACTTCATATCAGCTTAATACCTACTGGATGTAGCTGATACTGCTGGACAGATTAGTGGTGCCCTCTTCCTGTTATGGGCATTCATTCACAAAATCCACACAACTCACAACTATGCCATTACTGCTGTCAGTCTCAGAACTGGGCTATTATTGTAATTGGATCATCATCACCATCAGCAAGTTCACAAGGACTGTTGTCGGACAAACAGGTGACACCCTCTAAGGGGGTGCTCACGCTTACTGGCTGTGCAGTTAAGCAATTATTGTTATCAGCAGTTGGCTTAGAACTAGAAGGCAGTGTCCAGTGAATCATGTGTACGATGGATCGGAACAGGCACCACTGAACACCACTGAAGTGACTCAGTAGAGCCTAGACGACCTCTGGTGGTTGTCTAATGGCTTGACAATGTCTGCGCTCTGTGGATTGCCGATGCCATGGTTGCAATGGGACAAGCCATTGTGTGGTTGTGAACAGCAGCCAGATTAAGCAGTGCGGGGGTAATGCCTCTAATGTGGCATTGAGCATTGTATAGCAAAAAAAAAACAAAACAAACAAAAAAATATTCCTTGAATCTATGATCTACCTACAGCTTAAATCTTAGACAAATCTGTAACAACCTGACAACAAATATATACAAGCTCAACATTATGAGCAGGTGAACGGATCATTTGCCCAATTCCAAATTTCAAACAAATACAGCTTTACCTGTAATTGTAAAGACAATAAAAATATCTTTAATGAAAACCCAGAAGCAGAGTGAGGAGAAGTGGTAGCATAGCTGCCAACTTTCTATAGTCTGAATTCGGGAGTTGAGGGTTGAAGAAGGTGGCTGGGCTGAACATGGGTTAGTTCGGCTTTTGATTGAAAGCATTTCTCATCACCTTATTCAATGTTTCAGTAGATAAAGGAAAGGCTTAAAAAATTTTCTGTGCATATAACTGCAAATATCCACATTACATTACATCACTTGGCCTTTTGCCTATGTTCTACTATACTTTATCATGCCTTTTTCAAGAAATTTTGAAATCTTAAGATTTTTTTTTCCACTAAATTCTGGATTTCACTCATGTATACATTCTAAATCAGAGACATTCCAGAAAAAAAATTTAGGAGGGCTGGCAGCCATGGGGGAGAGGAAGGGTAATTTTAACTCCTTCCAATATCATTATTTGTTATGGAAGTTGATTACAGTCTCTCCAGGCTGAGTACTCTTCTAAACATATATCAGCTATCATCTCAGAGTTTAAACCCTTCAGGCAAATTGAGATGAGAAAAAAAAAAGTGGTACTTAAATGGAGAAATGACCATACCAATGGGATAATTGTCATACACTCACAGCACTGAGATTTTATATACCGAATGAATATGTTATCTTCTTCACTTGTCTTTTTTCCTGACAACATAAAGCCAGCAGACAGGAGTAATAATGTCCATGTTTCCTACCTTCTGAGATCAGCACCACAGTCAGCACACATTTCCTTCATCACTGTTTGGTGAGTGCAACCACCGGAATCTGGCTGTTGTAATGTCATCAGCAATGTTCTGGAAAGTAACAGATAAAAAATATCAAAGGTTGTGTGTGTGTGTGTGTGTGTGTGTGTGTGTGTGTGTGTGTGTGTGTGTGTGTGTGTGTGTGTGTGTGTGTGTGTGAGTGTGTGAATCAGACTCAGTCTTTTTTTTTAATTGTCATGAGAACTCATATGGGTCTATGGACACAGCAAGATATATATATTATCAGAAATCATAATCAATTGATTTACATAATTCATACGGGCCTATATAGGGAGCCATTCTAATCTTTTTCAAATTCATGCAATCATGAACATAGTTGCCAATATGCATTTGTAGTGTCTTTGCCAAACATTTCACTTGGGCCTAGATTTAGCAAGTTTGGGTTTACACATCTATTGATAGCTGATCTGTTAGCTTCAGTCACAGCAATTTGTACAGAGAAGCTTCCAGAAAATAAGCTTCATCTTCGACCACACCACATGCTGAGCATTTTCTGTCTTCCCTTGGAGTGTTCGTGTCTATCCCTTTCTCAGTTTCTGTTTTCAGGTTATGAGCATTGACGTGAACTTTGTTGAGATCACGTCTCTGTTTGAAGCTTTTAACATATTATGTATGGTTCAACTTCAAGTCAATAGTTTTCTCTGCAATTTCATTGTAAAATTAGAGTCTTGAGATGTTTCTTTTTTGGTGTTTTTCTAAAAAATCTACATATTTTAATTGCTTTCTTTTTTATTGCAAATTTGTGTGTGTGTGTGTGTGTGTGTGTGTGTGTGTGTGTGTGTGTGTGTGTGTGTGTGTGTGTGTGTGTGCGCGCGTGTGTGTGTGTGTGTGTATATACTTTCCTTACCAACAATCAGCACACAAAATGAGCTTATCAAGAAGTCAAGCGAAGAGAGTGCATAAATTCTTTTCCCCACTTCTTTCCTCCTTGTAAACGCAGCCCCCCAACCCCTCCCCACGTATACAGAGATCCAAGCATTTTTTCCCTTGTTAAACATGGTTTTAAAACATAGATCTCTAACTACTAGTTAATTTGAGATGTAAAAATCAACATATAATTCAAACACTCTGAATTCCTTAAATGTTGGAAAAGTAAGACAAAAATTACTGTATAAGTAACACTTCAGTTTAGCTCAAATGAAGGGATTTAGTGTAAAAATTGCATAAGAAAAAAGCTGTCTTTTTTCTGTTAAAGATAACATTCCTAAGATTACATTTGAAAATTTGCTTTCATAAATCACATTTGGGCATTATAAAGATACAGGAAGGAGGGAGAGAGAGAGAGAGAGAGAGAGAGAGAGAGAGAGAGAGAGAGAGAGAGTGTATGTGTGTGTGTGTGTACTTGTGTGTTTGTCTGTGTGTGTGTGTGTGTTCATATCTGTTTGCACATGATACATGCATGAACTATTTGTGTGTGTGTGTGTGTGTGTGTGTGTGTGTGTGTGTGTGTGTGTGTGTGTGTGTGTGTGTGTGTGTGTGTGAGCATGTGTGTGTATATGCGCATGCATGTATGTATGTGTGTGTATTTGTGTGTGTGTGTGTGTGTGTGTGCATTTGTGTGTGTGTGCATGTGTGTATGCATGTATCATGTGTGTGCTGAATCATGTGATCGCACAAACGTGCTCGTGTGTTTGCATGTACATATATGTTTTTCCCCCCCTCCACCATCCTGACAGTGACACTACCCCTCCCTCCTCCTCCCTCCCCCTCCAACACACACACACACAAAGCTAGTATAAAACTGTAGTCCACATTTTCGGGGCATGTTTAGAAATATCTAAATGGAGTTGTTCCCTCCCCTTTCGAACTCACTTCACTCCACTCACCCCCCCACCCCCAAACATCTGCCATGCCACCAACATATGGTAAAAACTAGAATACAGTAGGTACCGGCAGCCAAAATTAGCATATTGTTTTTCATACTTAAGATCTGTATCATTGCAAAGTAAATGGAAAAACATACAAAACACAACAAGAATGAAGTCTCTATCTTCAGTCGTTTTCGAGATATTGCAGTTTAAAGTTGCGACGTTTTTATGCACCTGACAAAATGAGATATCTTCCAAGTTTGAAAGCCAATAGTATCATACATGATTGATACATCTGGTTATAAATTGGTGTTCTCAATCTATACAACTTACACTCTTTGATCAAGTAAGTTCAGGGGTTTCAGTTTGCATGGCTTTTGTGTGATAAAGTGTTAAACTTGTAACAAATTGCAATTCAGCGACTTTCGAATTTGCATGGTGTGGCTACTTTGAAGCACTGCAGCACAGTAAGAATAGCCATTTCAGAGTTTCCAGTGGTTTGGACAAACTCTCTAAGTTGTACTAAGCAAAGTCATTTTTTTCTGAGGTATCTGTGCTATAAAACATTTGTGAAAACTTCTGTGCTAAAAACAGGATATATTGCAATTTGGACGGCGGAAAAATGGGGGTAGAATCGCCCGCCACACTTAAAATTGCTATAACTTCTAAACTACTTCATGACCTGTTTCCAAATTTTGCATACAGTTTCTATACAGTATTCCTGTGAATCAAAGTGTAGATTTTTTGTTATTTTGTACCTAACATTTTATTTCCTGTACTAGAATAGTGGCCAGCAGGGGCGGAATGATGATGATGTCCAAATTAAAACCGACAGTTTTTCAAAACTTACTGACAGATTTCAACAAAAATTTGGTATGATGTTGTCTGTATTGTTATTTATAAAATCATGATATTTTTGCTGTTTCTGACAAGTGCTGGCATCCACCAAACAAAAGGTCACTTTACGATAAGGGTGGGAAGTACACTCTTGCAGACGGGCAGATAGGGTTGACTACATACATTGTTCTTTTTGTATGCAGCATACTTCAGGCACAGTTCATTGTTAATTGGAACAGACCAGGCATGGCCAGTGGTTGTTTTGGAGACTATGTTGAAGTCACTGGCAAACAAAAATATGCTTTGCACTAAATCTGTGTCTGTCTTGATTGGCCACACAAGCGTTTTGTTTGCAAGAGAAAAATTTCTTCAGAAAATGTCTACTTTCTCAGGAGAGTGGATCTGTGACACACTGCCAAATCATCATCATAGAAAACTACGTTCTGGCCAATTTTGGTAAAGACAAGTCTTCCAGAAGGCAGTCAGTGGCATGTTCATTGATTTCATCATTAATGCAGCATGATGGCATCCTCAAAATGGGTGATAACTTCTTATGTCTCCATCTCTCTCCTCGTCACCATCACTTCATCAGTCCCCAAGCCCCCAACTGCTCTGCCTCAGAAAAAGTTGAAGCGGAGACACAGCTCACACCTCATCCACTTTATCCTGGTCTGGTGGTTCTCCAACTTACAACACAGCCAATAGTAACACTGGCATGTGTGGTAAAGACTGTGGCCTATGAGGTTTTGGGTGACCAGCCACCCACGAACCCTGGCATGTTTAGGTAAAGGCTGTGGCCTATATGAAGGTTATGGGTGACCAGCCACCCACAAGCTCTGGCATGTGAGAATGCTTTCTTTGATTGGTATGGGTGACATGCCACCCACAGTATCTGACGAGGATTATAAGCTTTTATTACTTACTCCTTTATTTACCACCAAAACACCACAATATTTAATGGGGGCAAGCACAAATACATATGAACAAAGTCATAAAACTTAGTTACATATTATGAAAATTGAGTTAGTTTGAAGATTTAAATGACAGTCTGGGTAATTTTTCACCCACAAGCTCTGGCAAAGGTTAAACAAATTATATAAAAAATGTGGATGCATTTTCTCAGTTAAAGAAAAAAAAAAGGAAAGGAAAGAAAAAACATTAAAGCAGGCACAGGATCACTTAACTGAACTGTGACTGCATACTTTTATGTATATTTCCCTGTCTGTTTCATCATTGTGCGATATCATGTGGTTTGTGTGTGTGTGTGTGGTGTGTGTGTGTTGTGTGTGTGTGTGTGTGTGTGTGTGTGTGTGTGTGTGTGCGTGTAATTACTGAAAAACAAACAAAAAAAAAAATACATTAAAGCATGGAACTGGACCACTTAATTGAACTATGAGTGCATGCTTTCATGTAAATTTCCCTGTTTTCTTCATCATTGTGCAATATGTGGTGTGTGTGTGTGTGTGTGTGTGTGTGTGTGTGTGTGTGTGTGTGTGTGTGTGTGTGTGTGTGAGTGTGTGTATGTGAAATTACTAAAAAAAAAAAAACATGGCATAGGACCACTTATCTTAACTATGAGTGCATGCTTTTATGTAAATTTCCCTGTCTGTTTTCTTCATCATTGTGTGATATGTGGTGTGTGTGTGTGTGTGTGTGTGTGTGTGTGTGTGTGTGTGTGTGTGTGTGTGTGTGTGTGTGTGTGGTTACTGCTCTCTGTTCATTCCCTTATAATTTAATTTTAGTATCTGTTGTTCTTTGTAAGCAAAAATGTGTATTGCATGTTCTTTGTAAACAAAAGGTACATCCTCTGCAACACATTATTTTGTCGACCGGGTGTGATTTAAGCATTGCCAATAAACATGTTAAGTATTTTCATCATTATGATTTTGAATGAACTTGTTGATTTAATCATTGTGAATGTAAAAGAACATAAATATGCATTATAATGCTTTTTTTTTTTTAACAAAAAGGTAGAATTAAAGAAAGATTAACTTTATTTTGGACTCTACCTTTTTATCAACTACTCTGTTTATTCAGTATGTTTGTGCTGTTACAGCAATATACATTATAACTGTGGAGCATAACATACAATCACCAAAAAATATCATACATACATCACAATCACAAAAAAATATCATAAATGTTACTGTCACAACAAGTAATGTCTTGGCAATGCAATGCTACTGTAGTTATATTCTAGCAGTTTTACTTGAAAGTAATCACTAAGTGTTGTTCAAAACCTTGCTGTGTTTGCCAGTAAGGAGGGGAGGGGTGGGGAGGGGGGAAAGCAAATCCATACAGTTCAATTACAGAAATTTCAAATACACTAGGGAAAAAATTTGATTGCTAAGCTAAACTTTGTTGAGTCAGGTTGACTCGACAGTGACCCCCCCCCCCCCCCCCCCCCCCCCCCACCCCACTACACCCCTCCTTACTGTTCAACTTCAGACTCTGTTCTCTCTCTCTCTCTCTCTTCTTTATACCACCAAAACACGCTTTCCACATCGAGTATGACAGTAATGATCGGTGTTTCGATTGATGTCATTATCAGAAGACAGTGCTTTCAGAATTCAAAGCCTCGGACCGTCTTGTACGCGCGGTTTGTGGCTTCTGGTTCGAATATCTGTCTCAAACAGGTGTTTTTAACTACAATTTCTCCTATAATCGTGTAATGGAATCTGTAACCATTTCACAAATACATGAATCGACATAAGTGAAGCCCATTACTGATATCTATTTTCATTAGTTTGTCTTTAAAAAAAATATGATCGCTTCGAATGGCGCAACGCGTGGGACTTTTCCGACCTGTTTAATCTTGACGAACACCGGCTGAATTACGAACAAAATAACTAAGCATTGGCACAGTATTAAGTGAATTAAAAATATTGAATCGTTTCATTAATGTTCTCGCTTGTTATTACATGCGTTATCTTACCAAGTGCGTCTTGCAATTCAACAACGATTAGCGCATTCGACTCGGTCATTGTCGGATCTCGGTTTCGTTCCGCCATTTTTGAAATCTTCGACAAGGAGCAATGTTTGCATTTGGTACCTTCGCTTTGATTGGCTTGCGCTTTGCGAGCATTCAACCCAATCGCTTAGCTTGATACACCAATGAATGCGGGAGAGAACGGCCTTTCTAGCGCATCGTTAATGTGTATGTTTTTTTCGCAAGTTTTTTTAGCAACGACGCTGGAAAGACAACCTTGTAACAAGCCTCATAAAAACTTCGATTCTAATCAATTTAAACGCATCGTACCAAAAAGAAAAATAGACTGAAATAAAGTTTGAATCATGCTCTTGTATTCTGACCTATTTAAACGCCAGTGAATGGAATGAACACATTGTATGTGTTGATTTTCGACACAGTGTAGTTCGAACGCTCGCCGTACGCTGAAAGAAGGGAGCTGCCGGGTACCTAAATACAGTCAGCACATAGTGCCAGTGGCTGATATGTCTTAAGAGGATTTCATTATCTGTAATCTGAACCAGTGACATCAATAGTTACTGTAAAAATGCACACCCTGGAAGAGCATGAAGAATTTCAATATGGTGAGATCGGGCAAACTAAGGATACTGACTGCTGTTTCATAGAGAAAAAAACAACATACAATGAAGAAACACAGAGAAGGGATAGAGTACAAGTGAAGAGGTGGAGAATTGCCACAGTGGTGGGATATGGATAAAGAAGTTATAATGTTGAAGTGATTTATAAACCGTTTCTTTGTTTAAGCAATGCAACATCCAACTGCAGATATTTAAAAACAAATGTTGAAAAGCAGCTAGATCATACATAAATCCACCAAGTGATCATTGCAAGGTGCTCCATAACTTTCATAAGATATTTCATGGTTTGTGGCAAGTAATTTCGAAAGGTTATGTTGATCACCATTAGTTTCCCCATTTCTTCCACACATAAATTAACACAATCAAGTATTTACGCAGACAAAATGACAAATCTGAGATTCATTGGAAGTTCTATGTGAATACCACTTTTTCACACCTATATTTAAAACCGTAAGTTAAAACTGAAGGGCCTGCTTTGTGGGAAGATTTAAAACAACCGTCGTCACAATCTCCACGACATGTGTAAATACTTTAATGCTAACCAGAAAGTTCAGTCCAACACTTGTGAATTTTTTTTTATGTTAAACGACGTTGATAAGGCATGTCTCTGATCACATCGTCACTCATGCACTGTGACCCAACATTTTCTCCATCAGTCTATGCTGTAGTATGTACATGTGCCACCATGTCAGTGTGGTTTGTGTGGTGTGTTTTTATGACTGTTTTCGCGCGAGAGAGAAACTCAGTCTTATAGTCGAGAGAGAGAGAGAAGAGGGAGAGGAGAGAGAGAGGAGCGGGGTAGTGAGCAGTGTCTGTGATTATCACTACAGTCTTTCCGTGTCAAAGTCCGCCTTTACCCCAGGTTGACATTCCGGGTTGCCCAGCTTCCGCGTAGATTTCGTCCTCGACTATTCCAGTGGCCGAGGACTTCAGTTTTAACCTGAGATTTTTTGTCCTCCGAGCTCTCATACAGTCCTAGTATTGAGCCCTTCATAACCACGCTGTCTTTCTTCACCTTCCATTTGATAATTTTTACGGGCACATTTCCGTACAGACAATCCGAATGGGAGCCGCCATTTTTTTTTTTCTTCCTAAGAAGCCTCGTTTCCCATACCACACACAAAGCGCGGTAATATGCTGTGATTGAACGCGAATGCGAGTGAATCTGATCTTATCTTCACTTTGGCCCGACTCTGAGGAAAAAAGAGCGTGACCACAGGGACCGCCTTGTTGACAGCAGGAAAGACTGCAACCAGGGTGATCCTCTTCAGCTGAGGTGGAAGACCGTGGGCGGCAAAAGTTTAGCTGTGTCTGGAGTTGCACTGGTTTCACCTGTCAGTGAAACAGCCGAGTGGAAATACAGGAGCACGTTGCAGTTTGCTTGATGGTGACGCCTATTGCCAGCATGCTCTGCAGTCATGAAAGTACGCTCAACGGGGACCTTCCGTGAGGTTCTGTTGTGTTGCGCTCCCTGCGTTGGTCATTACTCATGCATCTGCCAGTGAGCAGGTTGTCCCTGTATTGCCTTAATTGTAATGCCTTGTGCCTGCCTGCAACCCTTTGTCAACACGGCACACACATTCCAAGGATGGGTTTCTGAACTGCGTCCCGCGCTGAAGATAATAATTGGGATGTCAGTCGAAGAAGGCGTTCGGGTTGTGATAAATTCGATTGATGTGTGTGTGAATTCAGGAGGAATCCGAGTTGTATGAAGAAACTCCTCTCTCTCTCTCCTCTTCGTCTCTCCTCGGGGTTCTCCTATCCTCTCTCGGTCGCCTCTGCAAAGTATAATAACTCTCTCAAGCGAAGGAAGGTCTCTCGGGGTTGATCTCTTAGGGAGGAAGAAGAGTTCGGATTGAAAGAAATCTCTCTCTCTCTCTCGGTGAGATCTCTCTCGTGTCTCTCTCCTCTCTCTTCTCTCTCTCGTTGATGATCATATTGTTACCCTTGGTTTGCGGTATCAATGGATTGGGTAATTAGGATCATAATGAATGAATGTTGCGGTCACTGATTTTGTATTGTACACATTGTCCACGAATGATTGATGTCATCATACTTCTGATTTCTTGAAGCAACTGTAACTACAACTGTAATAATAATGTGGTCCCTATTACTGTTGATTAATATTAGATGTTGTTGCTCCTTATTCAAATTCCATTAGTAATTATTAGCGTACAATATTTTGGATGTAAGAAAAATGAAAATATAAGGTCTCTCCACTCGCTCTTCCCTTCACCGCCTCCTCCGTCCATCTCAGTCCATCTCTCCTCTCTCGACTCTCTCCTTCTCTCTCCTCTCGCTCTCTCTCCTCGGTCTCTCCTCCTCTCTCCTCTCCTCTCTCTCTCTCTCTCGCCGGTATTTCCGGCTGCTCTTCGTATTACGCTGCTTACTGATGTTCGTCACTTAATAATAATCCCTAGTCTTGGTGTTGTATGATAGTTCTAGAAAGAATGAGGTTCGGAGAGGGGGAGGAGGGATCTCTGATGGCATCTCCCTCCCTCCTCCCTCCTCTCTCTCCTCCCTCCCCTCTCTCCCCCTCTCTCTCTCTCTCTCTCACACACACACAACACACACCACACACCACACACACACACACACACACACACACACACACACACACACACATGCACATCACACGCACAACATATACACACAATCATCGTAAATAAGTGTTATAATTATTGATGCTAGGAATTTATTGTCGCTAACTAATAACTGATTATAGTACTGTTTCTTGTCTTGGTTTGTAAACCACATCATGAAATGTAAGAATAATTAAAAAAAAAAAAATGTTGATATCATTGGATACATTGTAGTTGTCTAATTATCATCCTTAGCAACTTGTTGTGTGTTAACCATTTTACAAAATGAAAGTAACTCTCTCTCCTCTCTCTCTCTCGTCCTCTCTCTCTCTCTCTCTCTCTCTCCTCTCCCCCCCCCCCCCCCACCTCTCTTCGATAACTAATATGAGGATCGTTTATTCTACGTATATGTGTGCTGGTTTTTTTTTTTTTTTTTTTTTTTTTTTTTTTTGTAATCAGGTTTCTTATTCTTGTTTAGTTGTTTCATCGTGCTTTTTTCCTTCGGTAAATTCATCTACGCCTCATGTTAATGGAGGAACAGCTCATCAACTTTTTA
>JADBJO010000365.1:0-10000 GCA_016801955.1 Conus betulinus | reverse complement strand
GCAATCACTTCTCTCTCCCGTCGCCCATATCCCTTACTACCGTTTCGCCACCTAGTCGCATCATACCATACACCCATCTATCCTACAGACACCCTTCATTCCACGTCCGATTTATAAAATTCTAGTCGAAACGAAAAACATATTGTACAATAGATAAGCACACTGTTCATCAATTAAGGAAGCCATATTGAAAATTACCATGAGGTAAAATAATGAGCAGGAAGGAAAAGAGGGGAGGAGGGGGCGGGAGGTAAATTAAAAGGGGAACAAAAGGTAAACATCCATGGCAAATATCCAGTTATAAACATTAAAGTAGTAGGAATAGAAGAGAGAGATGAGGGGGGGAGAGAGAAGAGAGTGAGGGGTGAGGGGGGGAGGGAGGAGAGGGAGTGAGGAGGGAGAGGAGGAGAGAGGAGTGAGGGAGGAGAGAGTGGAGGGAGGGGGGTGTGAGGAGAGGGGAGAGGAGAGGATTCCAAGGGAGGGGAAGAAGGAGCGAGGGAGCTTTACCTCTTTCTTTTCTCCTTGTGCTCTCCCGATACTTCTAACTTTTCGTCTTACGAGGATTCCTTTTGTTTAAGAGGAGCGGATCGATTCTCTTTGGCGACGGGACAGAGAGAGTCAGTCCAGAGGCAGAAACGTATCCGCTTTGTTCAACAAATATGCAAATCGAGACTCTTTCGGAACAAATTACAAGATAAGCGCGACAGATGACTAGTCTAGTGTTCTGTGTTGTGTGTTGTATGGTTGTTGTTTCCCACAAAGATAAACGATTGATTCTCCTTTGATGCAAGCCGGGAAAGGTTGAAAGAGGAAATAGTCAAAGCATTTTATTCTGTTCGGACTTACATTGAGGGGTTCGCAACGTGTATAAAGTATGACACCAATCATCGTTATTTGTACAGTGTGATTCGCGAGTTTTGTGAGTTTCTATAGTCTACCGTGGCTGATTCGCGGGTTATTTTCAGATTACCCTTCCCTCCACCCACACCTTTCACCCCATACCTCCTTCCCCGCTTGCTGCCATGGCAGTGATCGTAGCTTACACGCCGCCACGCCAGGTTTTCATGACCCTGATGTCGCATCTTCGACGTCAGTCAACATGCCCCCTGTCTTTCTCGCCTCTTGTACCACTTGCCGGCGTGGATTTCGACAAAAAAATGGGTTTTCTCCTGGTTTTACGTCTGCTATCTCGCCACGAACCGCTCTAACGAGGAGCTCGTGTTTGTATTTGACAGCGCTGAGGTCTATTGTTTACCGTGCTGTGTGCTTGGCTCCTTGTCTCAAGCCTCCGATTTCCTGTATTGTTGCGCGCTCTGGATCAGCGATGCTCGATATGATGAAGATGGATGGGTTCTTTGAGTACTAGTGATGGTGTAGGTTGTTGTTTACAGCCGTGATACGGTCCTCTCTCTGTCGGAAGGCTTCCCGGCTGACCATCAGCGATGCTCTAATTCTCCTTTTATTCCACTCTTGGGCTGCTGCTTGTTATTCTGGTACCGTGCCTGTCAGTTGATTAGCACTTCGTCCATAGAATGTTTATCCATGGGCAGGTACTTGTTAGTGTATTCTACTGCATAGCAGCTTAATTGTAAGGTCTTGGTGCGATGCGGCTTGGCGCACCCCCCCTCATTCTCTACGGCACCTCCACGACGAGCGTCATTGATGCTTCTCTTCCTTCTTCCGTCAACTCGGATTTTCTGCCCTTGGTATATCTTGGTGGATAGTGTCGTTGTGGGTGTGTGCGTGTGTGCCCTAACCTCCCTCCCTGTGTGTGTGTTGCTCTTTGGATTTTCCTTTGTTGTTGGTGTACTGTCCGTGATCTGGCGCGCGCATGCAGTCTAGTCGCTTTGTTATGTCTTTGAGGCCTATTGGTCCTTACTGGTATTGGAGTGGGGCAATGTGGGTATAGCGCCCGGGTGGGTTCTCATTCTCAGCTCCCCGAGGATATCACATATATTTTTTTTATACTATATATTATATATTTATATATATATATACATATATTATATATATAATGTGTGTTGTTGTGTTTGTTTCGCTTTGTGTGGTTCGGTCTCTTTTTTTGTTGCCTTCTGGGTGTGTGTGTGTGTGTGGGTGTGTGTGTGTGTGTGGTGCCCTGGTGTAATTGGCCAGAGGAGCCAAAGTAACACTTTCCGCGGTGCATGAGGAGAACAATTCAGGTCGAAATACCGGCTATGTGAGTCATGAGTTATATGTAGTCAGTTTCCTACCCTTGGAGATTGTCTCCCGCCTTGGAGACAAAAAACTTGCTGAAGGGCTCAATTTGAGAAGCATTTATTATTCGCCCATTCACCCACTACTCAAGAGCATACTGTTAGTTAGGCAGGAATTATCTATCACTGCTGATATGAATGCTTATCTCCCCCCTGTTTCTGTCAATCTAAGACATTAAGAGCAAGCTTTGTTTAGAATTGATGTCTCTCTCATCTCGCTTCTCTCTCTCTCTCTCTCTCCTCTCGCTCCCTCTCTATATAATATATATCTTATATATATATATATATATATTATATATATATATAATATATATATATATATAGAGATATAGAGAGAGAGGAGAAGAGAGAGAGAGAGAGAGCGAGAGAGAGAGAGAATTAATCAATTTCTGCACAAGTTGGATCCTACCCCAGATGCTAAACAACCACATCTGTGTAACCACGAGACAATACGACTATCTGGACTACCGAAGAAACCAACAACGCCACAAAAAGAAAAGATCTAGGGTCTCACAGCTAAGACCTAGCAGACAGAAGCCAATGTAGCCTGCGCTAGCAATTAATCAACGAGACCAGTCAAACCTTCAACAGGCTACGAGTCTGCGTCTACGTCGTCTGTCTGTCTTCTGTATGACTGTTGGCCTATACTCTCCCTCCCCACCTCCTCTCTCTCTATTCAATCTCTCTCTCGATCTCTCTCTGTTCTCCCTCCCTCTCTCTCTCTCCCTCCCGATGATCCTCTCTCTGTGCGTGTCGCGTGCGCGCGTGTGTGTGCTGTTGAATGGTATGGACGTAGTATGCGTGTGCACTTGAGTTATACAGGTGCAAAAATATGCATGTGTATACGTTCATGTGGGCATTTGCGTACACACACACACACACACACAACACCACACACACAACCACACACCACACACACACACACACACACACACAACACACACTTCTCCGTGCACTTGAGGTGCAAAAATATGCATGTGTATAAGTTCATGTGGGCATATGCGTACACACACACCCACACAACACACACACACACACACACACACACACACACACACACACACACACACACTTCTCTTTCTCTCTCTCTCCGCCTACCCCCCCCCTCTCTCTCTCTCTCTCTCTCTCTCTCTCTCTCTATATATATATATATATATATATATAGTGTGTGTGTGTGTGTGTGTGCGCGCGCGCGCGCGCGCGCGCGTAGTGTGTGCGTGTGCATGCATGCGTGCGTGCGTGTGTGTGTGTGTGTGTGGTCGAGAAGGGTTTTAATGCCACCAGTAAAAGCACCAAAGTGACACAGCAGCAGTGCAGTGTCTCCTCTGGTGGGTTGCCTCATGACGACTGCTATTGACTCCTTCCTGTGGACTGCTGGTGCTGGGGCTTATAGCAGAACATGCCAGGCTGTGGCTGGAGATTGAGGTCAAAATGAGATGCATAGGTGTAATACCACTGAGGTGGCACAGAGGACAAGACAGTAAAAATAATTGTCGGAATTTCTTCTCCTTTAGACTGCAAGTGTAACCACACTTAAGATGAAGGGAGGCATTGAAAGCTGACATGATTTCCTCATGAGAATGTGAAATGTGAATGCAACTGCTGGGATTTGAGATGTTTGAACTTATTGCAAATTATCAGTGAATCTTTCAACGACCGGTTGCTGTCAATTGTCAGTTTTTCTCGCCACGGCTGAATAAGACATTGTGACATCCGGGTGGCTTGCACTATCTTACTTGCCTAAACGATGTCTCGTTTGGTCTGTCTTGACTCGCCGAAGCTCATTGGTCTTCATAAAAGTGGGACTCTTATGAGGAGTTGAGCGGATTTCACTACTCTTATTTATGCTCAGAGAACCATTATCGTAGTTTAACCTCATAATTTGCCTTGTCTCTTCTTCCCCCAAGATGATACTGTGTGGGATGAAAATTCTGGCGCTTGTAATACTCAAGTAGTGATCGTAAGCGCAACGTGATGCTGGCTCGCATGTCGTTTACGTTCACTGACTGAGTACGCGTCATTGTTCAGAAAGTCAGAGAGACGAAATCCTTCGATGTCCTTTCGTGGCCTTTATTGAAGAAGTACATGTCCAACCGCCAGCCATTTCTAAGCTTAATTCTGTGTGTGTTATGAAGAGCAGGTGGCGCTGTGCTTTCGACGGTAAGCTAATGGGGCAAACATTCAGCACAAATTCCAAAATCAGCAGTAGTTTTTCCTTATCACTCCTGGGATCACTAACTTCATTAATGTTAATTTCATTTCAATATATTCATCGTAACTGGCATTCAATGGCTTCGAGTTTTTTTCATCGGCAGGTCTAAGTTGAACTGCTTTAGACAAACCACATTCAACATCTCAATCTTCCAGCCAAAGAACTTGTAACATAATCCAAATGAAGGCTAATACAGCCTTGAGTGTTGATTGCAAAACACGTACCAAGCTAAATTATGGTTGTGTCGAATGTGGCTCTGCCAGACTTTCGTACCTTTAAAACATTTGATCATGTTTGTTACTAAAAAGATTTGACTCTAATTGGGTATTAGCCTTGTGCTCACAGATGCTGAGAACCCATATTTTACAATCCACCGATTTATATTGACTGATTTTCTTCCAAACTCTGCACTCTGATCCTAAAATACAGCACCTTTTTACCGATCAATACAAAAGCAAATGTACGCATGTTCAATTGCACCAAGTATAGCCATATTCACCATTGCTTGTTTAAAAAAAAAAAAAAGGTTTTCAAGGCAGTGCGCAATAGGAGAACATCACCATCATTATGAACAGAACCATTTCAACAGTTCACTTCTCAAGGATCCATCATCGTGAACAGAACTTTCAATGGACAGAAACTGGGAACCATTTCAACAGTTCACTTCTCAAGGATCCATCATTATTAACAGAACTATTTCAACAGTTCACTTCTCAGGATCCATCGTTAAGAACAGAACTATTTCAACAGTTCACTTCTCAAGGATCCATCGTTAAGAACAGAACCATTTCAACAGTTCACTTCTCAAGGATCCATCATTATTAACAGAACTATTTCAACAGTTCACTTCTGAAGGATCCATCGTTTAAGAACAGAACCATTTCAACAGTTCACTTCTCAAGGATCCATCGTTGCGAACATGAACAGAACTATTTCAACAGTGCGAGTCATGGATCCCCTCTGCAGCGACTTTAGCAAGAGCAATGTAAGTCATGGATACGAGGTGTGACTGGAAGAATCTGAAAGCTAAATCACAAATACAAGGAACAAGTGCGCCAACCATCGAGCACGCACATTGTGTGATGAGCATATGACGAGCTGGTTGTCTTAGTTTAGAAAAGAGAACTACATTTCTTTTCTCCGCATTGCAATAATTTTCCAACACTTACAAGAGATGGGAACAGTTGGGAATCAGCAGATGTGGCACAGCGTATATATATATATATATATATATAGACTGTCCGCTCGCAGTGACACATCCTTTATGAAAATTAAACAAAATCATTTCAGACTATTCCAAACATGCTGGATTAAAGTTTAATCCACTCCTACATCTGCCACCATTTCCCACTCCTCAGGCAGGCGGTCGTCCTCTGCGGGAGCTTGTGGCAAAGGTGGCTGGAGTGTTGACAAATGACCCCCATCCATCAAATCTGTTAGCAGCCAAGTCTGATCCCTTTGTACAACAGAGAGTAAAACTCGGGTCACGTCTCAAAAGTGGCACAAAGCCTACGTCGATATGGACGAAGCACGTTTGACAATAAAAATTGCCATTCCCAGTCAGTTTCAGTGCCGAAGTCGCGCTAAGACTGGAAGGAAAAGTATACTTAATAATAATCGGAAACAATGCAAGTCAAAAAATGATTTTCCTGATACACCTGCACTTAAGAAATAGAATGAATCTTCAGATGATCAGGATTCTCACAGTGTGCTAGATTGGTATGTGTGTGTGTGTGTGTGTGTGTGTGTGTGTGTGTGTGTGTGTGTGTGTGTGTGTGTGTGTGTGTGTGTGTGTGTGTGTGTATGTGTGTGTGTGAGCGCGCGCGCGCGCGCGTGTGAGTGCGTGCGTGTGTGTGTGCGCGCGCGTGTGTGTATGTGTGTGTGTGAGTGTTCTGTCTGTCTGTCTGTCTGTCTCTGTCTCTTTGTCCGTGCGTGCGTGTGTGTGTGTGTGTGTGTGTGTTGTGTGTGTGTGTGTGTGTGTGTGTGTGTGTGTGTGTGTGTGCCTGCATGCGTGAGTGCCTACGCGCATATGTTCTTGTATAATGTACTAGCCCAACCTACAATGGGGGTTAACACTCCTGTAAAACACCCTGAAAGGGGCATTTTCTCCTGTTTTGATTGTTTGTTTTTATAAACCCGTTAGAAACTTTCCAACAACAAAAACGTCCAGACCTTCCAAAGCAGATTATACACACTCTATTTCTATCTTCTCAAAAAAACAACAACAACAACAACAACAAACAAACGTATATTGAAGAGAAAGAAAGAAAATGGTTGACATAGAACATTCTAGCCTCTTCGTGCTGAGGACGTATATTAACGTTGAGTACAGTTCAACCATGCTTGCTAAAGACGTATCTATAGCCTACGTCCGCCTCATTTGAAAACTTTTCCTGTTTCTGTTTTTAAGTTTCGGGATTCTAGTAGGCACCAACAAGAAAGTTCTGGGGTATGTATACACACACACACACACACACACACACACACATACCAATCTAGCACACACTGTGAGAATCCTGATCATCTGAAGATTCATTCTATTTCTTAAGTGCAGGTGCATCAGGAAAAAATCTTTTTTGTGTGACTTGCATTGTTTTTCCGATTATCATTAAGTATACTTTTCCTTCCAGTCTTAGCGCGACTTCGGCACTGAAACTGACTGGGAATGGCAACTTTTATTGTCACACACTCACACACACACACACACACACACACACACACACACACACACACACACACACACATATATATATAATATATATATATATATATATATATATATATATATATATATATATAATTATTCATGAGGAGCTTTTTGTGGTAAATTTCTTGTCTGAGTGATACCGACTGGGCTGTGACTCCTTTTGACATGTGAGAAGGGTTCTCTGGGACACACACCCCGATTCCTGACTCTCAGCTCCGGCACATGTGTGTGGCAGCTGC
Organism: Conus betulinus; assembly: GCA_016801955.1. Lineage (NCBI taxonomy): Eukaryota > Metazoa > Mollusca > Gastropoda > Neogastropoda > Conidae > Conus > Conus betulinus. The sequence goes on along the minus strand of JADBJO010000365.1, from coordinate 2,608 downwards.
ATTAGGGCCAGATACCCCTTTTCCCCCAATGTCCCCCTTGTAACTAGTCAAGTGGGTCTAGGTATGTGCTGTTCAATAGGAAATTGCCTGTAGTATTTCATTGATAAAAAAAATTCCGTGTCATTTTTTCCCCCCAAACTGTCAAAACTATTTATCACGAGACGAAGACAAATTTTTGTATAATCTGTTTAATTAACCGACCCTTACCCTCCTTTCCCTCCCACCTTCCAGAAAAAGTAGAAATAATAACCATAGTGATGATTATGATACCGATGTTAATAACAATAAAAATAGTAAGAAGAAGACGACGAAGAAGAAAACAATATTGATGATGATGATGACGATGATGATGATGATGATGATGATAATGACGATGATGATGGTGATGATGATATAAAAAAAAATGATATAGTGATAATGATAATGAAAAATAATGATAATGATGATGATGATGATTAATAATAATAACAATAATAATACTGATAACGATGATAACGATAATAGATGAAACAAAAATCAATAATAACAATGATAATACAATAACAAAAATAATAATAACAGCAACAACAATAATAATAATGATAAATATAATATAATAATGATAATAATAATAATGGTTACAGTAATGATGATTGCATAAGGGAACACAGAGCAGGAATGTGTCTTCAAAGCCGTGCTGTGGGCTATTTGCCCTGCGATGAGGCTGGACAGGGCTGACCAGGTACCCTGTTCTTCCCTGAGCTACAGGAGGCTTTCTTCTTTTCCCACCTCCACCCCAACACCCCCCCCCCCTTCTGCACTCCGGCCAGCTGACCTGGAGCAGTCAACTTCCAGAGAGTTTGTTTGGTCAGCATGCTAAGGTAGTGCGTGAATGCAGGACGTGTAAAGCCGAGTGATGCTGGGGCACTAGACAAGCGTTTTCCCACAGCTTGTAGCGGAATCGTCTGTGTTCCCTGAAGACAATGAAGTGAAGTGTGTCTTCCTCTACGTGATTAGGGAAAAAAAATTGTGTGCACGTTCTAAGCCCAGAACGGTAGCCTCTTTTAGCGTGTGCTTCGAGGGGGAGGATCATTGCATTGTGGACTATGTTGTTTACGTAGCAGATTGGAGGTTTGTCCAAAACCAGGAAATTATTCTGCTGAACTCTAACATAGGACTTTGGTGGTTTGCCCAAACTTTAGCTTTAAAGAACTTCAAGATTCCTTTAAAGGAGTATAAGGAAATATATGTGGCTCGTTGAGTCTTTCAGTGTTTTTCAACACGGAAATCTGAGTTTTTAACTGTTTTCTTGCCCTAGAAGCTTTATTTACCGCCCGATGAAAAGTGTTTTGATGAACTATGTGTAAGTTCTCTTTCTGAGGCGTGTAGTTCAGTGTTTTCCCGCGTATTGGCTGAGAAGCCCCGACTACATAGTGTGCTGCTTTTCGGTAGCGTTTCCGTTCATACCCTCCTTGGACTTCAGGTACTGCAACATTTTCTGGGGTATTTAGTCTTTTGAGGTCCCCGGGTGGTGACTCTGTTCAGGCCAGTCTCCTGCTTGTGTATGTGTGAGAGATTTTTTTGAAACAGATGTTGAGTTACATTCTATGTTAATTGTGTGCTGTCAGTTTTAAGATTTGCTTTCTGCTAAGTGAGTGGTGCACAGTGCGATTTCTTTATGCATTCTCTCCCTTTGCTCATCAGAGAGCTTTATATCCACACACGCAGGTCATTCATCGAGACAGACAGCCTGTCACACACACACACACACACACACACACACACACGGACACACACACACACACACACACACACACACACACACAGACACACAGAGAGAGAGAGAGAGAGAGAGAGAGAGAGAGAGAGAGAGAGGAGAGGTGTTATATGTGTGTGTGTTGTGTGTGTGTGTGTGTGTGTGTGTGGTGTGTGTGTGTGTGTGTGTGTGTGTGTGTGCTTGCAATGTGCAAGAGTGTGTGCATTATACCTATTTGCCTCTGAAAAAATCATATTGACGAACAACACTTTTGGTTCTTGGAGGTTAAGTGGCCAATTCATTTTCATTCTTCTCATAATTATCATCAAATCCTGATGATCAGAACAAAGAACTGTACTCTCAGATTCTCACTCATGCAATGACGAGAAACTTCCCGTCGGACAAAACAAAAAGAGAGTTTCCGTTTTAGTTAAAATGAATATACTTTTCTATTACGCACATACAATTCTTTCTGCTATGACCTCACACAAAGATATTACCCTTTCTTTTCAAGTTTGGCATCAAGGGTGCCACACAAAATATCCGTTTTTACAAAGTTCCCTGCTCCTCACAGACTTGTAACACTTTCCTTTCTCAGCTTTGGCCTCAGACAGCTTCACATTCTGTTCAATCTCCACGGCTTGTATAACTAACTGACTAACGAATTAATTACCCACACGCCCTACCTACCTGCCTGCCTACCTGCCTACCCACCTACCTACTACCTACCTACTTACATACCTACCTAAGATAGACAAGTGAGTAGATAAACAAATAATGAATAATAAACTCACAAACTATTCCTTGGCCCTCTCAACAAAACAGTAGACTACTTGCCCCTACTTTTATTATGGGGATTTTTTAAAGGAAAGA
>JADBJO010000364.1:731522-762426 GCA_016801955.1 Conus betulinus | reverse complement strand
AAGGGCATCTTGATGTGTTCTTCTTCTTTAAGCTCTTTCATCCTTAGTGGAACACAGTACAAGAGGTTGGGCTGAGGTGAGGGTCCGTGTTGACAAACGATATCTCTTATGCTGGAGGGGTGGTTAGAGGATGAAAGTTCAGATATTGGTCAGTGTGGGTGGGTTTTCCCTATAGACGGTGGTCTCCCACCCTGTCGTCATGGGTTCGGGTGAGGAGTGTGTCCAGGAACGGGATCTTCCCTTCTGTTTCAGTTTCCGAAGTGAATTGGATACTGTTGTCGATGGAATTCAGGTGAGTGGTGAAGCTGTCAACCTCCGTCTCCTGTATGTGGGTCATCATGGTGTCATCCACATAGCGGGGTACCACATGCTGGGAGGGTTGGCAGCGGGTCTCAAGGGCTACTTTTTCAAAATGTTCCATGTACAGGTTGGCTACCACTGGAGATACTGGCGAACCCATGGCAGCTCCTTTTTTCTGCTGGTAGAACTCATGGTTGAATGAAAAAGTAGGTGCTAGTGAGGCACAGTTCCAACAGTTATAGCACCTGTTCTGTAGTGAGTTACACACCGGTGATGACGAAGGTGGTTAGTCATCCTCAATCTTCTCCCCGAATTGACTTGGAGGGAGCCTTGGGTACAGGGATGCTAGTGAAAGTGCACATACATCATAGAGACAAGTTTCTCCCCTTGGAGCCAGTTGCTGGTTTCCATCTTCTGTACAAAATCTGTGCTGTTGACTATGTGGTGCTGGTCAGTCTGGCCCGGACTGAAGGTCCCAATACTTGTGTCAGGAATTTGGAGGCATTGTACATGACACTGCCGCAGCTGGACACAAATGGGCAGAGGGGGGGCATCTTCTCTTGTGTATCTTAGGTAATCCCATACAGCTTAGGCGTGGATTCTGAAGTGGGGTAAAGATGTTGGTAAAGATTAGGGGAGATAGAATCTTCTTTCTTCCATTTCTTTAGTAGTTTGGTAAGCTGGTTTTTCACACTTTCTTCGCGTAGGGTCAGTCTTGAGTTTTTTCATAGGTGTCTGTATCGCTGAGAAGGGTCTGTACTTTCTTGTTGCATTCATCTTTCGGTAACAATACTGTGGTCCAGCCTTTATCAAAATGGAAGGATGACGATGCTGTCATCCTGTTTCAGGTTTTTCAGGGCTTGGTTTTCCTCCTCTCATGAAAAAACTGTTGGACTTGGGTGGCTTACTGGACTTTGGATGACATTGACAACTTCGCTCCGTAGGCTGTCTGCTGTAGCTTTGTCTTGATCTGGCTGCACGCTGCTTCAGTGAAGGCTAATTTCCTGGACTGGAATCATCAATGTGGGCCAACAACACAGAAGTTAAGTCCTTTCTTCAGCACACTTGATTTGACTGTCACCAACAGCACGATTGGAGAGACTGATATCCATTTTGTTGGGTGTCTATGGCGTTGGAGGTCAGTAAGTTTTCGTTGGGATGTTGTTTTCTGGCAAAAGCGTTTTGAACTTGTCACGTTGCCTGTGTTTGTAAACATCAAACTCAGTCGTGCATATGCGCGAGGGCGGCATGAAAGTAAAATGTCGTCTGCTATTTCCTGTGGGAGGATTCTGTCAAAGTTTCCGCGTTTGTCTCTCGGATTTCGTTATTGAGCCTCCAGATGTTGTGGTCGCATTGTCTGATTCTTTCTTGGATCAAAAGTCATTCAGCTTCTTCAAGATCTGGGAGGAAGCAGTGATTCCTTTCACACAAGTTTTTAAATGTAGGCTTAGGGGAGAGACCTGTTCACTTTGGCACCGAATGTTGAAATGTTTATGGTTTTGCCATCTCGCTAGTTTGAGTTGTCGTTTTTCCTGTTTCTTCACTGTCTTCAAGACTTCACGTCCATGTTGGCGAAATAATTAAGAATATAGGTTCCGGGACTCTGGATTCTGTAACTACTTTTCTAATGTTGAATCCAGAATCCAGAATCCAGAAACCTATATTCTCATTTATTTTGTGTGTGGTACACAGTATCCCTGGGATAACAGCAGTACGAACTAGACAGGACAACTGTGTGGTTATACAGTATTCCTGGGATAACAGCAGTACGAACTAGACAGGACAACTGTGTGGTATACAGTATCCCTGGGGGGTAACAGCAGTAAGGACTAGACACGACAGTTTGTGTGTGGTTTACAGTATCCCTGGGACAACAGCAGTAAGGACTAGACACGACAGTTGTGGTGGGTCTACAGTATCCCTGGGACAACAGCAGTAAGGACTAGACATGATAGTTGTGTGTGGTATACAGTATCCCTGGGATAACAGCAGTAGGGACTAGACACACGACAGGTTGTGTGTGGTATACAGTATCCCTGGGATAACAGCAGTAGGGACAGGTTGTGGTGTAGACACGACAGTTGTGTGATGTACAGTATCCCTTGAACAATAGCAGCAAGGACTAGACTGGATGAATGTGTAGTGTACAATATTGTTTGGGATGACAGCAGTAGGGACTAAGATGGGACAAATGTGTATAGTGTACACAATCCCCTGGGATACCAGCAGTAAGAACTAGGCAGAACAAATGTATAGTGTACACTATTCCCTAGGATACCCAGCCATAAGAAGAAGAAGACAGGACAAATGTATAGTGTACATTTTCCCCTGGGATACCAGCAGTAAGAACTAGACAGGACAAATGTATAGTATACACTATCCCCTGGGATACCAGCCGTAAGAAAGAGACAGGACAAATGTATAGTGTACACTATTCCCCTGGGATACCAGCCGTAAGAAAAAAGACAGGACAAATGTATAGTGTACACTATTCCCTGGGATACCAGCCGTAAGAACCAGACAGGACAAATGTACAGTGTACACTATTCCCTGGGATACCAGCCGTAAGAACCAGACAGGACAAATGTACAGTTGTACACTATTCCCTTGGATACCAGCCGTAAGAACCAGACAGGACAAACGATAATGTATACTATTCCTGGGGATACCAGCCGTAAGAACAAGACAGGACAAATGTATAGTGTACACTATTCCCTGGGATACCAGCAGTAAGAACCAGAAGGATAAATGTATATAGACTATACAGGACAAAGTATCAGTCATGGACACCAGTCAACACCAGATTTCTTCTTCTTTTTTTTCTTTCTTTCTCTCTATCCGTTGTCTTTTTCATCTGGGGAAAAGCCCAATGCCCACGCATCCTTCACCCACCTCTTCCCGTGCGATGGTCATATATCATCAGAGACGTTGGAGAAGACCGTTGGCTGGATGAAGTAGCCGCAGTCACCCGCCCGTCCCACCACCTCCTGCCTCCACCTTGGCCCCCTCACTCTTCCCTTTCTCTATCAGACCAGAATCTTGTTGAACTGCTCCTCGTCAATCTAAATGACAGAAAACACACACACAACATATTATAAAAATCTGTGAACGGTTTAAGTCAATTTACTTAAAGCCGTTCAAGGACACTGAAGAGATGAAAAAAAAAAAAGAGAGAACAAAATCGATAAAACAAAAAAATGTGTGATTTAATGAGCAATGATCAGACAGTTAATCTGCAGTTCAGCTTGCTGGAGTCTAGGCACTAATCTCCATGTGAAGAACACATCACCCATCTAGCAAGCAATGACAGGTTTTGCAGTCTCTCTCTCCCTTCTACAACTGGGGGATGTCTAGCCCCTCTGAAGAAGCTAAACAAATTAAACTTTAGAAAACAGTGACGGCTTGGCAGGAACGCACTAAATCTGCAGAAACCACAACAGTAGTGGTGGATTGTGAAGAAGCTAACCTAGTTCAACTTTAGAAAAACAATGACTGCTTGGCAGGAATGCAATAAATTTGCAGAAAAACAATAATAGTGGTGGTGAATAGAGAATGCCGTTAGGAATGATAGCAGTACCAGAACGCTGATCAACAGCACAGCCCTCTTCTATTTCTTGGGCCATCTTCCAATGGGGCAACATAGTGAGAAGATGAAATCTTATTCCTGAAGACAGTATCCCACGGATGTACAGGCCTGGAAAGTTTTTCAGCACGAGCAATACAATTTTCCTTCTGTTTCTGTTGTTGATGTTGTTGTTAATAGTTTATTTCTTGCTGCTACCTGCTTAAAGCATCAAGGCCCTGATTAAGACATCCATTAGTAACATGGATATGTGCCCTTGCAGCATGGCAAAGCTTTTCTATTTCAATTCAATTCAATTCAATTCAATGTCAATTCATTCAATGTCCTTGATATAAAGCAAATTGTCTAGCAGTGATCATAAAACATTCAACAAAATGAAAAAAAGCATTCATATGTAAAATATAAACTGTTAATAATATCAATATATACACTCACACACAGTCGCACACCACAACAAACCACCACTACATGCACACACACTTAAGACCATGCACGCACGCATGCACACACACACACACGCACACACACCCACTTATGGACCCATATACAGAGACAGACAGAGAGAGAGGGAATGAGAAAAGAGAGAATTAAGGTAAAAAACTAAATGGTACATCAAGTGGAGGACAAATAATAACTATAATAAATCACATCTGTATGCATGCACACACACACAACCACACACACACACACACACCACACACACTCTCACTCCACTCACTCACACACACACACAACACACACACACACCACACACACACACACATTCACACACACACATTGCACATGCACACACCCACACACTCACACACACGCCCATGCATGGCACGCACACATACGCACGCAGAGCTAAGCACAAAAACCTACCTGTGGACCGTTTGATAGTGTCAGCAGCAAAGGGATCGCCCACTTTCCGATTCTTGGCCAGCTCCCCTGATTTCTTTACAAACTCATCATAGATTTTCTCGTGTATGAAGGTCCGTGTGCCCGCAACGCAGCACTGGCCCATGTTGGTCATGCAGGCTTCCTGGGCCTCCGCCACCCCCGCCTTGTCGACTGCACACACAACCACCATCGTACATCATCAGGCCTGCACAACGACACTGCTCACAACAGGGTGAACACAAACTTGATTCTTTCGCAACAGACAACACATTACGAATTATTACCCTTGGCAACGGATGATAATTTATGTGGGCTATGCCTCTTAAGGCAAACACAACAGCCTAATGTTATAAGGCATCACAAACAGCCTAGAAATGAATGGTAGGGCAATAACATTTATTGTTATCTATTGTTATATTTAAAAAACCCTTTTAGCTGATGTCCAAAACGCTGCGTGTGACTGACACTACTACAAAAAAATGTCCAACATTCCTTGTTCCTATGCTCTTTGCATCAAAAAAGACCATAAACTCTTACTTTAAAAAAAAAAAAAAACTTTTTCATTAGCCAACACTTTACAGTAAATATCCACACACGGTTGTTTCCATTAATTGGTATAACAAAAAAAAAAAAAAAAAAAAGGATCTATTTTTAGACTGAGTCACCTACCCACGACAGGGCCGATAGAAACAGTTGCCTTACATCGTATATACATGGCACGTTGCAAAAAGGGTTAACATAAAAGTGGACTATGTGGGCCAAAACAAAAGAAAAACAAAACAAACTTGAAGACAAAACATGAGGTGTTTTCTCAACCTCTTTCGTTTTCTTAAGGCAAGGCATCCATTTTGTGCCTAGTTTGGAAGAAATCAGGACCTGTCTGTTCGCGCTCGTTTTCATAGTTCTGTAAACAGTGTGTTGTAACTGATGTCAGTGTATTTTCTGTTGACAGTGTGTCTATATGGGAGCGGTTTGACAACAACAATGTGTCTGTTCCTCATGTTGGAGCAGATCAGATCCATAACTTGTCTGTCTATTACAGATAAGCAGCGCAGAAAACTCCAGATGGCAGTCAAGTCACCGACGTCAGTTTATCTATGTGACCTCAATGTCCAATTCTGAAGGCTGTGCTGATGTCAGTATGTAGCTTTGATGAAAGTATGTCTATGGTTAAGTTAATGTTAGTGTGGATCTATGACAATGCCTGTTACTGAAGGCTGTGCAGATTCTATGACAGTATGACTGCTACTGATGTCAGTCTACATCCCTAAGAGTATGTCTATTGTTAATGTTAGTGTGGATCTATGACAATGACTGTTACTGAAGGCTGTGCAGATCTATGACAGTATGACTGCTACTGATGCCAGTATACATCCCTTAGAGTATGTCTATGGTTAATGTTAGTGTGGATCTATGACAATGGACTGTTACTGAAGGCTGTGCAGATCTATGACCGTAGACCTGCTATGACCATGCATACTGTTGTCTCTGGTTTCAGTATACATCCTTTACTGAAGGATGTTATGGTTAATGTTAGTGTGGGCATCTATGACAATGATCTAGACCATGTTACTGAAGGCTGTGCAGATCTATGACAGTATGACTGCTACTGATGTCAGTATACATCCCTTAGAGTATGTCCGGTTAGAGTGTGTGATCTATGTGACTGTTACTGAAGGCGTGCAGATCTATGACAGTATGACTGCTACTGATGTCAGTATACATTCTAGAGGCGGTCTATGTGAAGTGTAATCGTAGGCGTGTGAACGTTATGACTATGTATGGAGGCTGGCATCATTCACAGAAAAGCAAAGGGGATGTTACTCTCTCAACTCCTAGAGACATGGCTCGGTATCCTTTCCACTCCAGATCAATCGAAGGCTGATTATTGCACAGCTTGAAATGTGGAGCAGTGGAAAGGCGTGTAACTTGTTGACTTCTAATGTTCCACAAGAGTCAAGCAGAGAGAGATGGACAGATCCCATCTTGGGAAACTGAAACACACGCACAACATCTTGGCACATGATGACGGATGATATTTGCTTCCAGTGCAGGTGACAATGCACTCTTTCGAAATGCCTGCACACTTCTATAGAAAACCCACTGCCTGGAGTATCTGACATCAAATACAACTCAAAGTCAGTACACGAATGTGGCATGCCTTCTGAAGCCTTCATGTTCACATACCATACCCTTTCTCTCTCCGTTTCTCTCTCTGCCTCTCTCTCTGTCTCTGTCTTAACGTCCACATCATCCAGGAAGATAGCGGGGCTCTTTCCCCCCAGCTCCAGTGTTGTTCTCTTTCAGGTTGCTGTCCCCTGAGGCCCCTCTGATGATCTTGCCAATCTGCAACCGCATGGACCCACTGTGTCACCAGGCAAACAATAAATGACTCATCACAATAGTCAGCTGCTGTTCCTATTCCTGGCCCAAAACACACACTCTCTCTCTCTTTGTCTCTTTCTCTTTCAATCTCTCTCTCTCTTCTTTCAATCTCTCTCTCTCTCCCCTCTCTCTCTCTCTCTCTCTCTCTCCTCTCCCTCCCTCCATTTCAGAGTTGTTCTCACAAGCGCAAGGCTACATATTTTCTTTTTAGTTTGCTGTGGCAAGTATCAATTAATTTATTAATCATTAGTAATTTCTAATTATTCATCACTTTACTCATTACCCCTTTTGTCAGGGAAGTCAAGCCAATCATAATGATACACATTTCGTTGATGATCATCACCAACTTCATCCTTTTAGAGACCTACAAGTCTATTATGAAGCAAGTCAACTTAGCTAAGAGTGCAAACATCCTTTGTTTCTCAATAACTGTGCACATCTCTTCAAGTTTTGCTGAGTTGAACGCACATTCTGGATGCGGTGAAACAGTGTTATGGTGTGTACTATGTCACTTCATCTCAGGGAATTATGTATTTCACAATGTTGTGAAGGGGGGCCAGAAGAGCTCAGTGGTTTAGAGCGCCAGACTCGTACTAATCCTGAGGTTTGAAGTAGAATAATTTCAGTACAGAGGGATTTTCCCTCGGAGTTAACATCATGGGTTCTGACTCCATTTCTCATAGTCCTTCGAATGAGACTATAAACTGAGATTCCGGTGTATGAAATGCACGCATAACATCTTGCACACATGTAAATCCCATTATGAACTTTCGGAAGACAAGAAGGCCACTTTGGCCGTTGGTTATGGAGGACATGTTACACATAGCATGCACCTTCCCCAAGCTGGAGTGTGGGCTGTCTTAACGGCGGGATAATAAATAAAAAAAAAACGTCATACACACAAAAACTCCACTCCCTTTGTTGGTAGATGGGTTTTATACTTGCCTGTTTATACAGGATGGGAGTGTCCGCAGGAGTATTCGCTAGGAGTATCAGCCTGCGTATGCACGAAGAAAGAAGAACGGAAGACGAAGATAAGAAGTTAATGAAGGATACAGGGATCTGCCACACGGTGATGGGGTTTGATTGACTGCCATGTGAGAAGTACATTTTTCTATTTCTTGTCAAATTTGATCACACTCCTCCTCAAATTAACCGCAATATTCCAGTATTTCGTCTAACTCACTAGCATCAGCTGACGACGGCACTGAGCTGGTTGGTCAGTTTCATTCATTCACGACCCTCCGCACGCAGTCTGCTTTCTTTTGCAGTGGGTATGAATGGAAGTGGTGCCAGTGTACCAAAATAGCAGCACCACTTCAATGGACTATAGTGGGGAAAATCCACCCCAACATTATGAGGCTGTCGTCTGAGCACTACCACGGCACAAGAGTTCATGTGTTGGGAACAGTGCCAACACATGCGGCTGTCTCTACTTCTGTATGGAACGGGAACTCCCCACTAATGACTGTTTTGCAATGCAAGAGGGGTAAGATATGGTTAATATAGCAACTATCAATGAGGATTGTGGATGATTTAAAGATGATTCCCTGCCTTCCATTCTGGCTACAGACTTGCATGGTAAGACATACAATGTACATCCATCTTTCATAATATATGCCTTGTCCCAACTGGGCAACAGCGATACAGACACCTGCAGTGTTGGTCAGAGAATCTGAACCACCACTCTTGGAGACCTCTGCATTAAGAGGATGAACTAGAACTTTGTATTTGAGTCTTTCCATTTGAGCCTGCAAGCAGCCCCTCAGACTTCTTTAAAGCAACAGGAACATTAAAAAAATATCTCACACAAATAAACGATTCTTTCTGAGCCCACAATCACCCATCCTGCATCACCAACCACTACAATTATTCCTCTTGGCTGAAAATAGACCAGACCTCCCGTGTAATAGTCTGCTATTGAGGTCAGATTATGGGGCTTAACTGAATTCTTGTGCAGATTTATCAACACCAGCTTACTGTCCTTTTTTTCTTTGTTATTTCTCCTAACACAAACACATGTCAGCAATTATCACAATTAGAGATGAGTGTTCTATAATCAATCAATCAATCAATCAGTCTATCTATCTATCTATCCCTCATCTACCTCTATCTATCCATCTGTCTCGTTCTCTCTTATCTATCTATCTGTTATGTGCTGAACTTTGTTGAACAATATACATTAAACCACAGACCTATATATATATAGAGAGAGAGAGATATAGAGATCCAGATAGTATATAGATACAAGCAGATATATCTGGACAGATAGAGAAGAAACAGAGACAGACAAATATAGGACTGATAGATACAGATACAGAGACAGATTAAATGAGACTGACCCTTGGATAGATTAAGATACAGTAGACATACTGTAGATACGGATACAGAGACAGAACAAATAGACCTCTGATAGATACAGAGACCAGACAAGAGACAGGACAAATAGACTGACAGATATAGATACAAGTAGATATAACAATTTCTGATAGATACAGATACCAGGAGAACAGACACAAATAGACTGATGATAGATACAGATACAGAGACAGATTAAACAATGACGGACCAGATACAGAGACAGACAAAATAGACTGATAGATACCAGATATAGAGACAGATAAATAGACTGGTGCAGTATAGATCAGGAGTAGAGAAATCAAACAAGACAAATAGACACACACATATATAGAGAGGATAGATATAGACAGATAGCTATAGACACAAGTAGATATACTGATAGATACAGATTATAGAGACAGATAAATAGACTGACAGATATAACACTATGGGAATCAATGCACCCAGCACTGACACCAGACCCTTGTGCTTACTCGGTGGAGCCAGTGAAGGCCACCTTGTTCACATCAGGTGTGATGCGGTCATGGTGCAGCACCAGCTGTTGGCCCGTAGCCCGGCAAACACCCCCCACCACCCCTGGGGGGAAACTCCGCCTGCCATCAATCACAGGCTGCAGCTTGTACAAGATTTCCGTTTGGCAGAACACACTTTGAACTGATTAACTCATCAAAACTTCTGCTCGGCCCAAAGCTGGTCAGATCTAGTTGCAAAGTCGTAAGGCGACGGCAGGCGGAAAAGGAGAACATTTAACACAAATTGAAAAATTATTGAAAAAAAGCTCCGCTAAAAAAAAAAACGTCGACAAACGAATCACAAGACAAAAACACAACGCGTTTCGACCTGTAGGTCTTCTTAAGGCAAAAATACACACATTTGACTTGGGACACAAAATGAAAAAGAAAAATCTGAAGTGGATGAAGATAAGTGTATTGCTTGTTCATTTTCATTGTCCTGAGTGTTGTTGTAGGTCAAAAGGTCAAATCACGTTTTTTTTTTGTCTTGTGATTTGTTTGTGTACATTTTCTTGGCGGAGCTTTATCATTTAATTTTTCAAATTTGAAAAGATGGTCTTTTATGTAGCCTATCTCAGTTCTAGTAGGAAGAAACTCTAGGGGACATGACAGACAGCAGATAGAGTTCAGAGAAAGAAAAACCCCTCTCAGGACAAGTGTTTCAGCCCCAAACTCTTCACTCTAAGGGGGGAAGCCGGGGCCCAGCCCTGTTGCCCGTCTCAGTTCTACATTTCAGGACAATATTCTCTTATTATCTGCTCACACACACCCACACTCTGTCTCTCTCTCTCTCTCTCTCTCTCTCACACACACACACACACACACACACACACACACTCTCAACACTCTTCACTCTCTCTCATACACACACACTAGGACCTCTGGATTAACCCCTGCACCTCAACCTCCCCATGACCCTGTATCCACTAGGACCCCTGGATAACCCTGCACCTCCACCCTCACTAACCCAGTGTCCACTAGGACCCCTGAATAAACCCTGCGCCTCAACCCCCCCCTGACCCAGTGTCCACTAGGACCTCTGGATAACCTGCGCCTCAGCCTCACTAACCCCATGTCCAGTAATTCCCCTAGATAACCCTGCGCCTCAGCCTCACTAACCTGTAGTCCACTAATCTCCCTGGATAACCTGCGCCTCAGCCTCACTAACCCCCATGTCCACTAATCTCCCTGGATAAACCCTGCGCCTCAGCCTCACTAACCCCATGTCCACTAATCTCCCTGGATAACCCTGCACCTCAGCCCTCACTAACCCCATGTCCACTAATCTCCCTGGATAACCCTGCACCTCAGCCTCACTAACCCCATGTCCACTAATCTCCCTGGATACCCTGCGCCTCAGCCTCACTAACCCCAGTCCACTAATCTCCCTGGATAACCCTGCACCTCAGCCTCACTAACCCCATGTCCACTACTCTCCCTGGATAACCCTGTGCCTCAGCCTCACTAACCCATGTCCACTAATCTCCCTCGGATAACCTGTGCCTCAGCCTCACTAACCCCATGTCCACTAATCTCCCTGGATAACCCTGTGCCTCAGCCTCACTAACCTGTTGGTCCACTAATCTCCCTGGATAACCCTGTGCATCAGCCTCACTAACCCCATGTCCATAATCTCCCTGGATAACCCTGCACCTCAGCCTCACTAACCTGTAGTCCACTAATCTCCCTGGATAACCCTGCACCTCAGCCTCACTAACCTGTAGTTCACTACTCTCCCTGGATTACCGTGCACCTCAGCATCACTAACCTGTAGTCCACTAAACTTCCCTAGATATACCCTGCACCTCAACCTCAGTAACCCCAATGTCCACTAATGTCCCTGGATAACCTCGCACCTCAGCCTCACTAACCTGTTTGTCCACTAATCTCCCTAGATAACCCTGCACCTCAGCCTCACTAACCTGTAGTCCGCTACTCTCCCTGGATAACCCTGCACCTCGGCCTCACTAACCCCATGTCCACTACTCTCCCTAGATAAACCCTGCACCTCAGCCTCACTAACCTGTAGTCCACTACTCTCCCTGGATAACCCTGCAGCTGAACCTCACTAACCTGTAGTCCACTACTCTCCCTGGATAACCCTGCGCCTCAGCCTCACTAACCTGTAGTTCACTACTCTCCCTGGATAACCCTGCACCTCAGCCTCACTAATCTGTAGTCCACTACTCTCCCTGGATAACCCCTGCACCTCAGCCTCACTAACTTGTAGTTCACTACTCTCCCTGGATAACCCTGCAGCTGAACCTCACTAACCTGTAGTTCACTACTCTCCCTGGATAACCCTGCACCTCAGCCTCACTAACCCGTAGTCCACTACTCTCCCTGGATAACCCTGCGCCTCAGCCTCACTAACCCTGTAGTCCCACTACTCTCCCTGGATAACCCTGCGCCTCAGCCTCACTAATCTGTAGTCCCACTACTCTCCCTGGATAACCCTGCGCCTCAGCCTCACTAACCTGTAGTCCACTACTCTCCCTGGATAACCCTGCACCTCAGCCTCACTAACCTGTAGTTCACTACTCTCCCTGGATAACCCTGCAGCTGAAACCTCACTAACCTGTAGTTCACTACTCTCCCTGGATAACCCTGCACCTCAGCCTCACTAACCTGTAGTCCATTAAAACTCCCTGGATAACCCTGCGCCTCAGCCTCACTAACCTGTAGTCCACTACTCTCCTGGATGTCCCTGGATAACCCACTGCGCCTCTAATCTCCCTGGATAACCCTGTGCCTCAGCCTCACTAACCTGTAGTCCACTAATCTCCCTGGATAACCCTGCACCTCAGCCTCACTAAACCCATGTCCACTAATCTCCCTGGATAACCCTGTGCCTAAGCCTCACTAACCCCATGTCCACTAATCTCCCTGGATAACCCTGCGCCTCAGCCTCACTAACCTGTAGTCCACTAAACTCCCTGGATAACCCTGCGCCTCAGCCTCACTAACCTGTAGTTCCAACCACTAATCTCCCTGGATAACCCTGCGCCTTAGCCTCACTAACCTGTAGTCCACTAATCTCCCTGGATAACCCTGCACCTCAGCCTCACTAACCCCATGTCCACTAATCTCCCTGGATAACCCTGCGCATCAGCCTCACTAACCTGTAATCCATTAAACTCCCCTGGATAACCCTGCGCCTCAGCCTCACTAACCCCATGTCCACTAATCTCCCTGGATAACCCTGCGCCTCAGCCTCACTAACCTGTAGTCCACTAAAATCCCTGGATAACCCTGCACCTCAGCCTCACTAACCTGTAGTCCCACTAATCTCCCTGGATAACCCTGCAGCTGAACCTCACTAACCTGTAGTCCACTAAACTCCCCTTGGATAACCCTGCGCCTCAGCCTCACTAACCCCAGTCCACTAATCTCCCTGGATAACCCTGCGCCTCTAATCTCCTCCTGGATAACCCTGTGCCTCAGCCTCACTAACCTGTAGTCCACTAATCTCCCTGGATAACCCTGCACCTCTGCATCACTAACCTGTAGTCCACTAATCTCCCTGGATAACCCTGCACCTCAGCCTCACTAACCTGTAGTCCACTAATCTCCCTGGATAACCCTGCACCTCAGCATCACTAACCTGTAGTCCACTAATCTCCCTGGATAACCCTGCACCTCAGCCTCACTAACCTGTAATCCACTAATCTCCCTGGATAAACCCTGCGCCTCAGCCTCACTAACCTGTAATCCACTACTCTCCCTGGATAACCCTGCGCCTCAGCCTCACTAACCTGTAGTCCACTACTCTCCCTGGATAACCCTGCGCCTAAGCCTCACTAACCTGTAGTCCACTAATCTCCCTGGATAACCCTGCGCCTCAGCCTCACTAACCTGTAGTCCACTAATCTCCCTGGATAACCCTGCACCTCAGCCTCACTAACCCCATGTCCACTAATCTCCCTGGATAACCTGCACCTCAGCCTCACTAACCTGTAGTCCACTAATCTCCCTGGATAACCCTGTGCCCTCAGCCTCACTAACCTGTAGTCCACTAATCTCCCTGGATAACCCTGCACCTCAGCACCTCAGCCTCACTAACCTGTAGTCCACTAATCTCCCTGGATAACCCTGCACCTCAGCCTCACTAACCTGTAGTCCACTAATCTCCCTGGATAACCCTGCACCTCAGCCTCACTAACCTGTAGTCCACTAATCTCCCTGGATAACCCTGTGCCTCAGCCTCACTAACCTGTAGTCCACTAATCTCCCTGGATAACCCTGCACCTCAGCCTCACTAACCTGTAGTCCACTAATCTCCCTGGATAAACCCTGCACCTCAGCCTCACTAACCTGTAGTCCACTAATCTCCCTGGATAACCCTGCACCTCAGCCTCACTAACCTGTTGTCCGCTAATCTCCCTGGATAACCCTGCACCTCAGCCTCACTAACCTGTAGTTCACTACTCTCCCTGGATAACCCTGCACCTCAGCATCACTAACCTGTAGTCCACTAAACTCCCTGGATAACCCTGCACCTCAGCCTCACTAACCCCATGTCCACTAATGTCCCTGGATAACCTCGCACCTGCACCTCAGCCTCACTAACCTGTAGTCCACTAATCTCCCTGGATAACCCTGCACCTCAGCCTCACTAACCTGTAGTCCACTACTCTCCCTGGATAACCCTGCACCTCAGCCTCCTCACTAACCCGTAGTCCACTACTCTCCCTGGATAACCCTGCTCCTCAGCCTCACACTAACCCATAGTCCACTACTCTCCCTAGATAACCCTGCACCTCAGCCTCACTAACCTGTAGTTCACTACTCTCCCTGGATAACCCTGCAGCTCAACCTCACTAACCTGTAGTCCACTACTCTCCCTGGATAACCCTGCGCCTCAGCCTCACTAACCTGTAGTCCACTACTCTCCCTGGATAACCCTGCACCTCAGCCTCACTAACCTGTAGTCCACTACTCTCCCTGGATAACCCTGCACCTCAGCCTCACTAACTTGTAGTTCCACTACTCTCCCTGGATAACCCTGCAGCTCAGCCTCACTAACCTGTAGTCACTACTCTCCCTGGATAACCCTGCACCTCAGCCTCACTAACCCGTAGTCCACTACTCTCCCTGGATAACCCTGCGCCTCAGCCTCACTAACCCGTAGTCCACTACTCTCCCTGGATAACCCTGCGCCTCAGCCTCACTAATCTGTAGTCCACTACTCTCCCTGGATAACCCTGCGCCTCAGCCTCACTAATCTGTAGTCCACTACTCTCCCCTGGATAACCCTGCACCTCAGCCTCACTAACCTGTAGTCCACTACTCTCCCTGGATAACCCTGCAGCTCAACCTCACTAACCTGTAGTTCACTACTCTCCCTGGATAACCCTGCACCTCAGCCTCACTAACCTGTAGTTCACTACTCTCCCTGGATAACCCTGCACCTCAGCCTCACTAACCTGTAATCCCATTAAACTCCCTGGATAACCCTGCGCCTCAGCCTCACTAACCTGTAGTCCACTAATGTCCCTGGATAACCCTGCGCCTCTAATCTCCCTGGATAACCTGTGCCTCAGCCTCACTAACCTGTAGTCCACTAATCTCCCTGGATAACCCTGCGCCTCAGCCTCACTAACCCCCATGTCCACTAATCTCCCTGGATAACCCTGTGCCTAAGCCTCACTAACCCCATGTCCACTAATCTCCCTGGATAACCCTGCGCCTCAGCCTCACTAACCTGTAATCCATTAAACTCTCCCTGGATAACCCTGCGCCTCAGCCTCACTAATCTGTAGTCCCACTAATCTCCCCTGGATAACCCTGCGCCTTAGCCTCACTAACCTGTAGTCCACTAATCTCCCTGGATAACCCTGCACCTCAGCCTCACTAACCCCATGTCCACTAATCTCCCTGGATAACCCTGCGCCTCAGCCTCACTAACCCATAGTCCACTAATCTCCCTGGATAACCCTGCACATCAGCCTCACTAACCTGTAGTCCACTAAACTCCCCTGGATAACCCTGCGCCTCAGCCTCACTAACCCCATGTCCACTAAATCTCCCTGGATAACCCTGCGCCTCAGCCTCACTAACCTGTAGTCCATTAAAATCCCTGGATAACCCTGCGCCTCAGCCTCACTAATCCTGTAGTCCACTAATCTCCCTGGATAACCCTGCAGCTGAACCTCACTAACCTGTAGTCCATAAAACTCCCCTGGATAACCCTGCGCCTCAGCCTCACTAACCTACCTCCCTGGATCCACCTGCATCTCCCTCACTAACCCTGCGCCTCTAATCTCCCTGGATAACCCTGCACCTCAGCCTCACTAACCTGTAGTCCACTAATCTCCCTGGATAACCCTGCACCTCAGCATCACTAACCTGTAGTCCACTAATCTCCCTGGATAACCCTGCACCTCAGCCTCACTAACCTGTAGTCCACTAATCTCCCTGGATAACCCTGCACCTCTGCATCACTAACCTGTAGTCCACTAATCTCCCTGGATAACCCTGCACCTCAGCCTCACTAACCTGTAGTCCACTAATCTCCCTGGATAACCCTGCGCCTCAGCCTCACTAACCTGTAATCCACTACTCTCCCTGGATAACCCTGCGCCTCAGCCTCACTAACCTGTAGTCCACTACTCTCCCTGGATAACCCTGCGCCTAAGCCTCACTAACCTGTAGTCCACTAATCTCCCTGGATAACCCTGCGCCTCAGCCTCACTAACCTGTAGTCCACTAATCTCCCTGGATAACCCTGCACCTCAGCCTCACTAACCCCATAGTCCGCTAATCTCCCTGGATAACCCTGCACCTCAGCCTCACTAACCTGTAGTCCGCTAATCTCCCTGGATAACCCTGTGCCTCAGCCTCACTAACCTGTAGTCCACTAATCTCCCTGGATAACCCTGCACCTCAGCCTCATAACCTGTCCACTAATCCCCTGGATCTCTCCCTGGATAACCCTGCACCTCAGCCTCACTAACCTGTAGTCCACTACTCTCCCTGGATAACCCTGCACCTCAGCCTCACTAACCTGTAGTCCGCTAATCTCCCTGGATAACCCTGTGCCTCAGCCTCACTAACCTGTAGTCCACTAATCTCCCTGGATAACCCTGCACCTCAGCCTCACTAACCTGTAGTCCACTAATCTCCCTGGATAACCCTGCACCTCAGCCTCATAACCTGTAGTCCGCTAATCTCCCTGGATAACCCTGCACCTCAGCCTCACTAACCTGTAGTCCGCTAATCTCCCTGGATAACCCTGTGCCTCAGCCTCACTAACCTGTAGTCCACTAATCTCCCTGGATAACCCTGTGCACCTCAGCCTCATAACCTGTAGTCCACTAATCTCCCTGGATAACCCTGCACCTCAGCCTCATAACCTGTAGTCCATTAAACTCCCTGGATAACCCTGCACCTCAGCCTCACTAACCTGTAGTCCACTAAATCTCCCTAGATAACCCTGCACCTCAGCCTCACTATCCTGTAGTCCACTAATCTCCTGGATACCCTGCGCCTCAGCCTCACTAACCTGTAGTCCACTAATCTCCCTGGATACCCTGCGCCTCAGATCTCACTAACCCCATGTCCACTAGGCCCGCTGGACACCCCCATGGAGAACTGACCTGCTGGCAGAGAGGGACGCCATATAACAAGCGGTCAGCGGAGTCTGTTCTGCTGGCTTGATGATGACCACGTTGCCGGCCGCTGCCGCCGGAGCCAGCTTCCACACGAACATGGCCACCGGTAGTTCCACTGAGGAAGGCAGCACACAAACGTTTTATTTCAATTGCTAAGATCTGCTTTTAAAGAAAAGGAATGAATGGGCTAAAGGGCTCTGTGTGTGCATGTGTGTGTGTGTGTGTGTGTGTGTGTGTGTGTGTGTGGTATGTGTGGGGAGGGGTTGGGGGGGGGTTGGTATGTGTGTGTGTGAGTGCATGTGTGTGAGTGTGTGTGTCTGTGGTGTGTGTGTGTATGTGTGTGCGTGTGGAGGGTGAGGGTGAGTGTGTGTGTATGCATGCATGTGTGTGTGTGTGTGGTGTGTGTGTGGGGGGGGGGGGGGGGGGGGAAAGAGAGAGAGTGTGTGTGTGTGGATGTGTGTGTGTGTGTGTGTGTGTGTGTGTGTGTGTGTGTGTGTGTGTGTGTGTATATATATATGTGAGTTGTTGTTGTCTTCAATTTAACGTCTTTCCACATTAAGTGATATTAGACGAATGTATATGAGTGTATGTATATGTGTGAGTGTGTGTGTGTGTGTGTGTGTGTGTGTGTGTGTATACGTATATGCATGTGTGTGCATGTGTGTGTGAGTGTGTGTGTGTGTGTGTGTGTGTTGAGTGTGAGTGTGTGTGTGTGTGTGTGTGTGTGTGTGTGTGTGTGTGTGTAACTTAAAAATGGAGTCAATAATCCACACACATACACATGCGTGTACATACACACACACACACACACAACACACACACACACACACACACACACACACACTCTGCAAAAAGGAGAGTATACAAGAGACTGGGATACAGGTGAGTCAATAGAAAAACATGTCAGCTTTTAATACTCTACACAAACACATTCCACACACACACACACACACACATTTACTCACAGGAATGATCTGCGCACAGATTCCCACGGGTTCATGGCGAGTGTAGCACATAAAGTCACCGTCTGCACACAGTCAGCCCAGTTTCCTCAGGAAATAACTAAATACAGGAACAGCACCAATGTTACATGCTTAGAGTCATCAGTCTGATGGAGGAATTCACTGTCATGCAGCAAACCTGGCTAAAGCCTCCAAGTAATGCTTGGTGCAAAGCAAACTGTGATCATAATGATAATAAAAATAATAAAATCATAATTAATATTAACAACAACAATAACAATGTGGGTATACAGAGCTTTCTATCTCAAACAAGCTCAGAGTGCTTACAAATAAGAAAATAAAACATCTGACAGTTATACATAATAAAGCGCAAACAAATTAGAAAGGCAGTGCACAAACCAGTGTGTACCCATGGTCTCTAACACATGTCAACGTGTGCAAATAAAAATCAGGTGGCATGGGTGCACTGCCTCTAAGGTGGTGCAACGGTTGGGACAGCAAAAAAAAAAAAAAAAAAAAAAATCAGGTGGCAGGATTTTGCATCTTGTTCAAATTCCTCCAGATTCTGTTCTTATTTGTCAAGTCTAGCCGACATAGCACTGGTTTTTGTTGCTGTTGGGTTTGGTTTTTTTTTTCTAATTTTCAATGTCTGTTTTCTTCAATGCATCCCATAAAATCGGTGTCGCTGAGTATGAATATAAGAATATATAAAATATATATATATATTATGCTTAACTTTTTTGTAGTATGGGAAAATAAGTGCAGGCTAACAATTCTTCAGTCATTATATTAATGACCTGGCAAAGAATTAAATTTTTTTTTTAAGTGTGTGGGGGGGGGGGGGGGGGGGGGGGGGAGCCTGCACTTTTTTTTTTCTCTCCCACTAATCGATTGTTCAACATATTGTATATATAACATGTTGAACAATTTAACAATGAGAGGAAAATAAGTGCAAACTAACAATTTCTCCCTCATTAAATTAATAGTGACTTGGCATAGAATCAAAGGAAAAAATAAAAACAATTGGGAGGTTGGGGGGCGGGAGGATAAAGAAAATGAGAAAGAAAAATCAGTGAATAATAAAATATGAAATCCTTCACTAGCAGTCTATGGAGACCATCATGACCCATCTTGAGGAAGACAGAACTATTCATATTGCCTGCTCCTAGGCCTTTCGTCCGCTGGACATATCTGTGTACACACACATATATATGTACGCACACATCAATCATTTCTCAATCTGCTTTTTTTTTTTTTACACACATAGATTGTAATGGAAATTGATGATGCATCAACGTACATCACTGCTCAAGCAGTCGCATACAATATGGCTGAACAGGAGACAAATTTTGAAGTACAATGTTCATGTATTTTCTGGTTTGACACTGATGAAGAATAGCACATGTTTTGCTTTAAAAGTACACACCGAGAAACTTGTTGCATAACCGGTTTGATAACTTGTGAAGACATGGAAACCCTTTCACACAAGCTATCACACACCTTTCAGAATAAAATGACATGCAATCTGCACTTAACAAGGCCATGCCAACAATGGTGGAAAGGCGAGTTATACTAACATACTGAAAGAGATTTCCTACCTGTTATACTGGTTACAAAAGCCCGTTATTCAGGACCACCCTTGATTCTGTGCAAATGCTTTGTGCATAAATCAATGGACCAACTCACAATTTGCCAAAAAATCTTGACAATAACATCACTACAGACTATTTTTTCAAAACCACCTCCTGTTGTGGCCATGATCTGACCAATATGGAGAGACAGACAGACAGACAGACAGACAGGCAGACAGACAGAGGGGGGGAGAGAGAGAGAGAGAGAGAAGAGAGAGAGAGAAACACACTGCCTTCACATGAAACGTTAACACGCAAACAAAAAAACAAACAAAAAAAAAAAAACAAAAAAAAAGCCAACCCAGTAAATATTTGGCTGACCAAGCCTGTCTAATTGAATAAACCGGTCTAGTTAAACCATCCAGTCCAGCTTCTTCAACACTACTGTCTCTGTTTACGAATCCTGTGGTACACTGGACAGCTGCAGCAGCAGAATGAGGAGCCCGCAGAAAGGGGATGACAGCCAACAAACCAGTGTCAACATACAGATGCGACCACTGCCACTCTCACATCAGAGACTGCCACTCTCACATAGATCTCACATCTGTCTCTACAGTCACAAGTGATGCTGCTCTGGGTCGAGCAGACAGCCCGGACAACAAAATATTAGTTTGGATATACTCTATGATCTATCCATGGTCAGCTACGACCGACAGAGGCCTACAGTGGTAACCTGGGCAATGGCTACACTGACCATGATCCCAGTCCACTTCACATCACTGCACTCCAGACAGGCAAAACCATAGAAATCAAACACACAAAGTTGCTAGTCATGCTGTTCAAGTCCCAGTCTGTTCGCTTTCATGCCAGCACGTTAAAATGGGAGCTTCCATTGCAAAACTATACAACTAGTTTATAACTTGGGATGAACACGATGGTGAGGTGCCATGGTTCATTAGCAAAGTTGAACATAGTTTTTATTTCGTGTGTACACTAGGAAAGTAAGGAATCTCTCTCTTTCTCTCTCTCCCTCTCTAGCTCATACACACACACAAACATATTACACACACACACACACACACACACACACTACACATACACATACACAGTACACTACACAAATATGCACAAACACACACATGTGCGCATGCATGCGCATACACGCATACCCACATACCCACACCACACACACACACACACACACACACACACACACACACACACACACACACCACACACACACACACACACACACACACAACACACACACACACACACACACACACACAGGGTGGGAGCAGAAAATTACAGCTATACTGAAAAGAGTGGGTGGGCCAAGGGGCTGCTTTAGGCCCCTGGTGGGATGCAGGGGCAATGCCTGCTGGGGGTCTGTGGGGCACTGCCCCCCAGATGCTGAAGAAAATTTGTCTTGCCAAGACACTTTTGTGGCCTCTCCTTGAAAACAAAGTTAATAATTAATTTCTATACAAAAGGATTCCAAATATGACAACATATGACTTACAGCTTAAATATCAAACTGAAATTGTTATGCCAAGTACTTAGAATACATCTTAAATTCAGTAAACCATCAAAACAAAATAGAATGCAATGTATAAATATTACTCACTAGTGATGTTAATAGAAGATAGTGGCCAAATTTCAATCACTTGATTTATAAGTTCAAGAATAAGGATTCCTGTTTTTGTAGTGTGTGTGGGTTTTTTTCAGTCTTACTTGGCTTAAATTCAGCTGAGAGTCAATGTATGCACTAGCACTGGATTGGAACAAACACTGAGCAAAATCAAAAGCTGCAGTGGGCTAAGTCTTACAAAAGAAATCAGTGGCTGGTGGCAGTTTGTAAAATAAATCTTCCCTAAAGGCTGCTGCAACTCCATGTGGCATAGTATATTTGCGGTTTTTCCTACACGTGGAAAGCTGTTCCAAGTTTTGAGTATCTTTGGCAAGTTTTTGACTGAAAGTGATTAAATCAGGTGTCAGTGACAGAGGCAAGCAAGCAGTGTTCCGCTAAAAATGCACAAATCTGAATCTTGGCATCCAGCAGGGGAATCAACTTTAGACACCGGAGCCATTACTGGAGCAGCAGCAGGAAAAGTTGATAATGTATGTTTCAGCACATTCAATCTCTCCACATTTCTTGTCTCCTGGGAATGCGCTTCAATCAACTTTTTTTCCATTTGACTTGTGTACAAGCTTCCGACTGCACAGTATACACCAAGCAGCGCCCACTTCATTTGTTTTCCGCAGCCATTTTCAAAACAGACGATTCAATTCGTCCATCTCATCCATCCATTCATTTCTCCACTTGTTTTTCTTCAGGTCACTGTCGATCTTCCATGCCTCTGCTTCATCATTTATCAGCTCAATTTTTGACAAATATAAAGCACGATGATAATGGTCTTCACGCACTGAAAACAAGATGGCTGATTTCAAATACAAGTGGCGCGAAAATCTGAATCGGAACACGGAACGTGCACTTGAAGAGAAAAAGAAAAAGGAAAAATTTGCTATACAGAATTCCCTATCGATACGGAAGGTCTCCCCCCCCTGCACATACAAGCACTCACTCACTAACACACACACATGCACCCATGCATGCACGTGCTCTCACACATACACACAACCTACATACTTAGACATACACACATACATACACACACACATACATAGTAACACATACACACACACACAACTTACTAATTGGAATGGTCTTTCCCTGGATCTTGTCGGCCCAGCCAGCATAGTAGCGAACCACTTGAATGGAGAACATGATGTCACCCACCGCTGCCTTAAAAGGCTTCCCATTATCCAGCGTCTCCAAGCTCTGCATGGAAACAAACAAACAAAATCAATCAATTTATTAAAGAACAGGAAGGGTATCTCTTGCTCCCTTGATGAAATAAATAAACATGCTGTTAACGACACCCACTCCAAGAGACAGCACACAGAACAAACACGGGATGTCAGCTCGTTTGTTCTGTGTTGCTCTGTGTTGTCATTTCTGCTAGGTGAGAGGGTGTGTCGTCATCAGCAGCATTCATTTGGAGTTATGGGCATCTATTTATATCACCAACGGAGCTAGAGTTATCCTACTTGTTCTTTCATTACTGTTTACTATTCTCTGCCTCATCTAAGATTTCCTTTCATGCCAACAACAAAAATCAAAATAAGTTAGTTCCTAAAAGATGTGAACTAAGGGGAAATTCTGAACATAAAAATATGAAAAAGAAAGAAAGAAAAATAAAAAAAAATGAAGAAGAAAAAATGTATGCTCGAAAATAAGAGTGAAAAGAGTGAAATGTATGTCAATATGAGGCATAAAAGGAAAGGAAAGGTCATAAAAAAAATGAAGAAGACAGGTGACTCAATATGAAGGATAGTAAGAATTGTATGAACAGGTCACTACATATGAAAAATAACGAGACAGACTCTGTCAAACATAGAGAACAAAAGGAAAATGTCACCCAATATGAAAAGCAAATGAAAACGAAAAGTCACTGCAGAGAAAAAACAGGTTTTAGCTGGCCCACCTGCAAATTACCGCACCTTGGCTCCCAATGCCAGCAGTCAGGTCACAAATTTGTCATAATTAAGTATCAAAAAAATACTCTTTGGTAGTATAACACAAATGCACACTAACAAGCAACACACACACACACACACACACACACACACACCACACACACACGCACACACACACACACACACACACATGGATACATATTCATGAACTCTTGTGTGTCAGCAAGTACACATAAATGCACATGTTCAAAATAATTTACCATTTGAGATCATAAAACACAAAATAATAAATTCTAAAACCAAACCTTACTTCAAAAGAAAACTTGAAAGAAACAGAGCCCTGCTCACTTGAGCCAGACTTACACTTTGCTCAGAAGATCACACCATTTTAAACTGATCTGTGTCAGATTCTACCTGGGTCAATGGAAACCTAGAGACCTCCAGTGAGGGTGGCTATTGCAGCATAAGATGCAAGCAGTCCTATAGAATTGAAAGATTTCTATGTTTTTCAGCAGTTTTGCTCTCACACACACACACACACACACACACGCATGCACACATACACCCACACCCACATATACACAGATTCATTCTCTCTCTCTCTCTCTCTCTCTCTCTCACTCACTCACTCACTCACTCACTCACTCACTGACACACACACACACACACACACACACACACACACACACACACACACCATGCCACAACATATATCTTGTTCAACATGCAGCCCAGGATATTGACAAAAGCAAAAAAAAATGTGGTACAAAAACCGCAAGGTAGGCCAGGTTTTTCTCCATCAGGTCAGCCAGCCTGAACAGTATAGCTCCACGACGACTGGCATCCATGCGTCGCCATGGTGACCCCAGCTTTGAAAGCTTCTTTTGGCTGCCGCTACCGCCTTGTCGACATCAGCCTGCACAATCAGCCAGAGGTCAGTGAATCCAACACTGAAGTGATTAAGAGTCAGTAAGGTAGGCAAGGTAATGCTGCTTATAGCCCAGCCGACCGCAAAGGGCCATATCGGGGCTGTCATCGCATTAAAGTCAATTCACAAGTCATTAAAAACAAACATCTTAAAAAAAAACACACGCACACAACAAACAGACTCATTCACACAACCCTTTACAATACATCTGAAAACACACCAGAAATTTCATAAAAAATCTTTCTTCCATAAAATCTTTAGATCAGACGAAAAATGTTGATCTCCTTCAGAAATTCAAAGATCACAATTTTGATCACAAAACGTTTATAAACGGATGACCAAAAAAACATGTAACACCAGAACAGCTAGTATACACTTGGCCATGGTAACACCAAAACAGCCAGTGTGCACCTGGCCATAGTAACACCAGCATTGCCAGCATATACCTGGCCGTAGTAACACCAGCATATCTAGTATATACCTGGCCATAGTAACACCAGTATAGCCAGCATATACCTGGCCATAGTAACACCAACATAGCCAGCATATACCTGGCCGTAGTAACACCAGCATATCCAGTATATACCTGGCCATAGTAACACCAGCACAGCCAGCATATACCTGGCCATAGTAACACCAACACAGCCAGCATATATCTGGCCATAGTAACACCAGCATATCCAGTATATACCTGGCCATAGTAACACCAGCACAGCCAGCATATACCTGGCCATAGTAACACCAGCACAGCCAGCATATACCTGGCCGTAGTAACACCAGCATATCCAGTATATGCCTGGCCGTAGTAACACCAGCATATCCAGTATATACCTGGCCATAGTAACACCAGCATAGCCAGCATATACCTGGCCATAGTAACACCAACATAGCCAGCATATATCTGGCCGTAGTAACACCAGCATATCCAGTATATACCTGCCATAGTAACACCAGCATAGCCAGTATATACCTAGCCGTAGTAACACCAACATAGCCAGTATATATCTGGCATAGTAACACCAACATATAGCCAGTATATACCTGGCCATAGTAACACCAGCACAGCCAGTATATACCTGCCTATAGTAACACCAGTATAGCCAGTATATACCTGGTCATAGTAGCACCAGCATAGCCAGTATATAGCCAGTATATATCTGACCATAGTAACACCAATATAGCCAGTATATACCTGGCCATAGTAACACAACATAGCCAGTATATACTTGACCATAGTAACACCAGCATAGCCAGTATATACTTGACCATAGTAACACCAGCATAGCCAGTATATACCTGGCCATAGTAACACCCAGCACACCCAGTGTACACCTGGCCATAGGATCACTGTACATCTGGCCATACTAACACCAGAACATCCAGTGTATACCTGGCCATAGTAACACCAAAACAGCCAGAATAGGGAGTGTGCACCTGGCCATGGATGAGACATGATACTGACAGCCATCACCATCCCCTCTCTCTCTCTCTCTCTCTCTCTCTCTCTCACACACACACACACACACACACACACACACACACACACATACAATGTGCTGGGGGTTGGTATCATATATCCGCCGGCCACCCAATAAAGCCTACGGACGTAGCAAATTTCGGGGCTTGACACGGATCACGCCGTCCTTTCCAAGCACTGATCAGTTTACAACTGCAAGCTTGTGAATGGCAAGCCGGCAGATAAGAAACATGTTCTATTCAAGTTATCTTCCCCTTGCAATGTTGCTTCCACTGTCCAATCAGAATCATTTTCGGAAATCTGATTTTGATATGAATGAAAGTGAAGACAAATTTCTTTATGCTTTCTGGGGGGGGGGGGGGGGGGGGGGGGGGGGGGGGTTGCTGCCTGCATGATTCAGATGGGTTAAGGTAGAAAGGAATGCAACAACTGGTTTAATAACAAATGTGAATGAAAGAAACAGGAAGTAAACAGGTACTACTAAAATGGTTCAAGAGATGTGAAACACATGAGGATAAAGAGCAAAACAAAAACAGTAAGCCACATAACAAAAGGAGTACAATACACGAAGGAAAACCAAAGAACTGGAGTTTGAAGGAAACAGAAGAAATAAACTAAGAGATTCAGTATGTCTGTAAATAAAGAGTTCAAGTTATAAAGAAATCTCTACACAACAGTGGCATACACGTTTCTTTAAGGTTTCAATGATTCAGACAATAATCTGGCACAAGCAGAAGACAGTTTATTAGAAGATGACAGCGACTTTGTACTATTACAATAAAGCTATGTACTATTACAATAAAGCTATATCTATAGAAGAGGTGATTACTTGTATTATACTAAAAATTCTACATCAGAAAGGAGCACAGGACCAGACACAATTTTACGAAAAATGCTGAAGCATGTCAATTCTATTATAATTGATTTTCTTGTCCATAATATTCAACCAACTTTTTTGCGTGCGTACACGCATGCATGGGTGCATGCGTGCAAGCATGGTGTGTGTGTGTGTGTGTGTGTGTGTGTGTGTGTGTGTGTCCTGATGTTTTTTCTTTTCTGTGCATATGTAAACCTGTACCTAGAAACTTTTTTTCCCCATTACCCCATACTGTCTCTTTTTTTTACACCATTAAGTAAACTGAACTTTTTATTTACAAGTCCTTTCATGATGAGTGCTAGTGTTGTTACATTGTCGCCACATGTCATCCTCCCCTTGTCAAAAGACTTTCCATGTGATGACAATACAATATTAAAGAGTCAAAGTGTCAACTCTGTGTGTGTGTGTATATGTGTTTGTGTGTTTCTGTCTGTCTGTGTGCGTGTCTGTGTGTGTCTGTGTGTCTGTGTGTGCACACACAATGCATTCTTTGTCTGTCCACTTCGCTTCTGTGTGTGTGTGTGTGTGTGTGTGTGTGTGTGTGTGTGTGTGTGTGTGTGAGTGTGAGTGTGTGAGTATGTGTGTGTGTGCATGTGTGTGTGTGTGTGTGTGTGTGTGTGTGTGTGATCTGTAGTACACATATCCACAGCCAACTCCAATGGGACCACTGACCTGTAAACAGATCTCGGTGGATAAGCCCTGGCCATTATTTCCTCACCCACATCTCACTTCCTTCCCCACCTGAACCCCCATCCCTCACCCGAGGCAGCATGTAATAGACTCAACAACTGCCAGTCTGCAGCACAACGGCAAGAATGACTTTCTACCCTGGGTATTCTTCATCCCATGCCATCTCCGTTTCCAGTTCAAGAGGCTGCAGTTCCCCCTGAGACCTCTTTCATTGTGACCATCCACAATATCACCAGGACAGTCCCTGCAAGTGGCTGGGGTCCATCTGTCACTGCCATACTCCTCCTGTGGACAGCTTGAAATGGGTTCTCAAGACCCAAGCACTTTCCATGTGAATGTAGCCGATGGCAAAACCAAGAACGTGTTTACACTGCTGCCCTTCAGCAAACAAACTTATCACTCTTGGTGATTCAAAACTCCCTTCATAGCCTGCCTCTCTCTCTCTCTCTCTCTCTCTCTCTCTCTCTCTCTCCCTCCCTCCCTCCCTCCCTCCTGCTCCCTCTCTCTGCATTTTCACACTTCCAATCCCTAGAAGGAAAAAAGTGCTGTTTACCCTGCTGCCCTTCTGTAAACATACTTTTCAATTCTGATTTGTCACAATCCTCTTCATAGCTTCATAATCTCTGTCTCTGTCTCTCTCTCTCTCTCTCTCTGTGATTTGAAAGCTAGTCTTGCATAATTAACAAGACTGTTGAACATGGATGTACGTTTGTGTTACAGAACACGGTAACACTATGCTGCCTAAATACTCTTTCTGCAGGGTGTGTGTGTGTGTGTGTGTGTGTGTGTGTGTGTGTGTGTGTGTGTGTGTGTGTATGTGTGTGTGTGTGTGTGTGTGTGTGTGTTTCAAATTTAACGTCTATCCACTCTAGGTGATATTAGACGGAAAAAAAAAAAAAAAAAAATTTAAAAAAAAAAAAAAAAAAAAAAAACAACAACATACATCAATGAAAACAGTCAAACAAAACCCTCATGATACAGCAAGAAAGCTACAAATAGTTTTTTTGACAGGGGAGAGTACTGTGAGAGGTAGGGGACGGATAAGGATGGTCCTATCTGTTAAAGAAGCTTCCAAGTATAGAATAGTGTGTGGTGTGTGTGTGTGTGTGTGTGTGTGTGTGTGAATATGTTTGTGGTGGTGGTGGTGGTGGTGGTGGTGGTGTGTGTGTGTGTGTGTGTGTGTGCGTGTGTGTGCGTGTGCGTGTGCGTGTGTGTGTGTGTGTGTGTGTGCACGCGAGTGTGTGTGAGTACAATACCACACATTTTCATGCCTCCAACTTTTTTTCTTTGGATACAGAAGGAGGAGGGGGAGTGGGGAGAGAGGTGGGGAAGAGATAGCAGCATTAGGAGAGATGTTGTATGTGATTAAAATGTGTTGGTTAACTGACTGATACAGACATATTTATGCTAGGATTAATTCCCAAGAGTGCTAATAGTGAATACTAGATAAAACAAACTGCTTTCTTAAGCATTACAATGTCAAACAAGAGTTCAAATTAGATCAGTGGTCTTGACCTTGCACTGTTATTTTGATGGCTTCATATTTTCTGAATGGAAAACTGAAAAAAAAAAAAAAAAAAAAAAAAAAACAGCCATGACTTTAAAAAAGAAAGGGTATTAGTTCCACCAGACGATACAGACAAACAGATTACAGGACAAAATACAATGCATTTCAACCTCTTGAGCCTTCTTCATGCAAAAAAAACACAACATTTAGGACAATGAAAACATTTTGCATGAAAAGGTTTTGCTTCAAACTGTCCTAAGTGTTGTTTGTTTTTGCTTGAAGAAGACCCAAGAGGTCGAAATGCTTTGTGTTTTGTCCTGTAATGTGTTTGCATTGTCTTGCAGAAGGAACACCCTTTCTTTTTAAAATTTGCTTCATTTTCTGCCCTCAGTCACCTCCCTTTGAAACTAACAGCAGTGACACCGCCTTGGCTTAAGGCTGTGTCAGGCCAAGTGACATAGGCTAGAACACCAAGGCTACATCAAAATGTTGTTATGCTCTGCATATTTGCCCTGGCTTAAGGCTGTGTCCGGCCAAGTGACATAGGCTAGAACACCAAGGCTACATCAAAATGTTGTTATGCTCAGCATAGTTATGCGGGGATTGTCTTCAGTTGTGACAAGCTCCTAGCATAACATTATCAGTCTCCAAAATCCCCCAAAGTCGGAGTGTGGCTGCCCATGTGGCGGGGTTAATCAAAAAAACGGTCACACACGTAATGTTCTCATCCCCAGCTGATGCATTTGTACCATGGTGTTCAAATGCTTCAGCTGTTTGGATGATCCCTGGAGTCTTTTAGCCAGGGTACGACATCAACACCAACACCAACAGCAGTGACATAACAATCCAATACAGGCGAGAATGCCTTGCACAGCTGAAAAGCCAGCCCTACATTCACACAACTCTCCAACACTGTGGGCTGCCAACTTCAAGGGGGAACAAAAAACATATGGTGTGGTGGAGTCAGGAACACAGAGAAAAAAAAAAAAAAAAGGCACCATATCTATGTCCTTGAACTGTAACCTTGCTTGCTGTGGAGAGATTTTGAAAGCTGCCAGAGGCTTGGTGCCTCAAGCTGAAGTGTCAAGACTGATAACAGCTCAGCCCCACTCCCAGCATGCTGTGAATAAACTCTGAAGAGCTGTCGGGCAACACAGCACAGAAAATGTGCGGACTCATACGACCAAAGTTTGCTGCTGCATACATACTGGCGGAGAAGGGACATAACTGATAAGGAACAGGTCTGTTTTTGTCTCACTCTGATAAAAAACTGGGCAAGTGAAATCTAACCTGCATGCACAGGCACTTGATCTTCTACATGTGAAACAGATCGCTGTGAATTTAAAAAAAAAAAAAAAATGCTATATCAACCACATACTGTGACTGGTATAACAGACTGCTTCTGATACAATGAGTCTCATTGTGACTCCCATGACTTAACTGGTTGTGTGTGTGTGTGTGTGTGTGTGTGTGTGTGTGTGTGTGTGTGTGTGTGTGTGCACACGAGCGCGCGCATGTGTGCGTGCATGCGTGTGTGTGTGTGTGTGTGTGTGTGTGTGTGTGTGTGTGTGTGTGTGTGTGTGTGTGTGTGTGTGTGTGTGTGTACATGCTCACAGGTATATGTGCGAGTGTGTGTGCGCAAACAAGTATGTGTGTGTGTGTGTGTGTGTGTGTGTGTGTGTGTGTGTGTATGTGTGTGTGTGTGTGTGTGTGTGT
>JADBJO010000364.1:681522-726522 GCA_016801955.1 Conus betulinus | reverse complement strand
CCGGAATACACCTGTTCGTTTGATGGAGTTATTGGTTTTGGAGCAGGATCTCTGTTGTCATTCGTTAAATTAATAAGATTTTATTACTTTCTTTTTTTATGTTTTAAAATGCTGAAGTGAAGTTTGGT
Organism: Conus betulinus; assembly: GCA_016801955.1. Lineage (NCBI taxonomy): Eukaryota > Metazoa > Mollusca > Gastropoda > Neogastropoda > Conidae > Conus > Conus betulinus. The sequence goes on along the minus strand of JADBJO010000364.1, from coordinate 726,394 downwards.
TTTCCCCTCCTGATCATACCTTGTCTAGGCTGATTCGCTGAGCTCTCTCCATCAGGCCCTAGTCAATGAGATCAACGGCAAAATTTGACTGTGACCCCAATGTGCAAACTAAAACACAAGTTGATTGTTCAAGCTTCTGTTTCTCTCCAACACACACACACACACACACACACACACACACACAGAGGTCTAAGCTATTTACACTCTTCCTACTGATGAATAAGAATAAACCTAAAGCCCCCTCCTCCACCCCCCCCCCCCCCCCCCCCCTCTCCTCCTTACTTCCATAGTTCTTTACTTCATGAACAGGACAGACACCAAACACAGGCAAACAACACAATAAGAGGAGGCTAAACACAATTATGATCATGGGGGCAGAATGAAAAAAAAAAAAAATCCTTACAAAAACTATCAAAATGAAAATATCCAGACAGAGAACCCAAGGATCCCTCAGATGAGTGCATCAATCTCCTGGTTCTGCTGTGTCATTTCCACGGACATACTAATCACAGGGTTAGGTTAGAATCACACTGAAGTTCGTAATAAAGTCTGTATTGTTTGCCGAAAAGAAACATGGTCAAACATAACCACAACTGGGGTTTAGGGTCACACTGATCTTTGTTTTAAGCTTGGAACATCTGTTGATGAGAAACACTATCAAACACACATCAAAAACAAGCAACAAAATATATCTACACAGGCTGCAGGCCTGTTTGAAAAAAATTGAAAATATTCATTCAAATATTAAACCAGAATAGTTTGACAAACGTTTTTTTTAAAACGTTGCAACATTTTCAGCTTTTTGAAGAGCTGAATACTTACAGAGTGTATTATTGTATGTGATGTTTTGAGGTTCAAACATCTCGCACTTCCAAAAACAGCATCTCAGAATTTTGGTATTCTATATAGACAGTCTGCAAGATGTTGGCGATGGAATGTGTTCAATTACAGCACTTTGAGGGAGAAAAAAAAATGCGATCTGCTTCACCCCACCCCTTTGAACTTGAACATAATTAGGAACAAGATTTAAAATCATGTTAGCACAGACTTCATTAAAGAGAAGACATGATGATAAATAGTGTTCAGCTGTTTCTTCTGGGTGATCCACCAAGTGTTGATTGAATATATTGTTTGTTTGTTTTTTTTTTTGGTTGGTTGGTTTGTGTGTGTGTGTGTGTGTGTGTGTGTGTGTGTGTGTGTGTGTGTGTGTGTGTGTGTGTGTTGGGTTTCTTTTTTTTCCTTTGTTTTTTTCTTCTTCTTTTTTTTTGTTGTTTGCTTTTCGTTCTTTCCTCTGACCAAAGTAAAAGTATATAAGCACAGCACAGTCATGAGCAGGCAAGTAAGTGTACTTACAAATTGCAGGTCTTAATTTGATCTAACAGAGAGCTCTAGTTCTGTGGTAGCAGGAATAAACCATTTTCAGCTTATATCACTTTTGCATCTTGGGGTTACCCGACAAAACATGGGTGTGGTGTGGTGTGGTGTGGTGGTGTGTGCGGTGTGATGTGGTGGTGGGTGTGTGTGTGGTGTGTGTGGTGTGGTGTGGTGTGCTGTGCTGTGCTGTTGTGTTGTGATGTGTTCGGTTGTGTGTGTGTGTGAGTGCATGTGTGCGTGCATGCGTGTGTGTGCGTGCATCTGTGTGCGTGTGTGTGTGTGTGTGTGTGTGTGTGTGTGTGTGTGTGTGTGTGTGTGTGTGTGTGTGTGTGTGTGCGTCTGAGTGTATGTGAGTGTGTGTGTGTGTGTGTGTGTGTGTGCATGTGTGTGTTTGTGTGTGTGTAAGTGTATGTGAGCGAGCACGTGTGTGTGTGTGTGTGTGTGTGTGTGTGTGTGTGTGTGTGTGTGTGTGTGTGTGTGTGTGTGCATATACATTTGTGTGTGTATGTGTGTGTGCAGGTGTGCAGGCAGGCATTTGTGTATGCGTGCATGCGTGTGAGTGCACGCACATGCATGCATGTGTGTGAGTGCACACGTGTGTGCGTATGCATATGAAGAAGGAAGGCGTGCTGAGAAGGACAAGGGGTAAGGGGGGGGGGGGGGGGGGGGGGGGGGGGGGGAAAGGGGGGGAAACTGTAACACAGACTAATCTCTAGGAAAGTTAATATAAACAGATAATGTCAGAAACAAACAGGCGATGTAACAATTAACTAACTTTTTAGCAACAGGTACCCACACAGTAAACTTAACAGCGACAAAGAGGAAGAGATCAGAAACGTATACAGAGAAAGGACTCAAGTGTACGTAGAAAAGAAATGGGAGACGGGGCCTGTGTCCTGTAGAAGCCAATCAAGATCTGACCCCAGGGAAGGTTGCCCTACACCCTACCCTACCCTAGGACTTAAAGAGGGCAAAGGCAGAAACCAAAGAACTCTGTACAGACCCTCCCAGTCTGAGACAGAAGTGGGGGAGGAAAAGGGGTGAGGGAAGGGGGAAGGGAACCAGTGCTGGTGGTGGTGACAGGCAGGACGTGGGTATGGGGGAATGAGAGAACAAATGATTTGAAAGAAAAAGGCAGAACTGCATGTTCAAAACTCGTCAACAGCAAAGTTAAAAGAAAAAAAAAAAAGCAGTATGTATACATACATATGTTTGGCTCGATGTGACCAGTTGCCTATTGTTGACATGGATGACGAAATTTCCTGTTTGATAGGAAATTTGCTTGCTTTATGTTTAAAACTCTTCCAAGATTTGGCAGAAAATTGCCTGATGTTAACATCACTTGACTGCCCTTGGCATCACAAGAACAGCACCGCCTATGGTTGACACAATTCTGTTTCTCCCAATCTTTCTTCATCTCTCTCTCCCTCACCCATCACATTCACATACATGTCCATGCGTACAGATGCTTGAAACATATGAAATGCACTCAAAATGTCAAACAATAAACAAGAATATACTGCAAACAAAAATATTGCAAAAGAAAATGGGAAAAAAAAAAATATTCAGTTCTCTCTCATTCAGTACCTTTTTCCGTAATGACAGGGACTCAAATGTTCTAAATGTATGCGTTTTGCAGCATTATCTGGTAACACAACAGAAACTAGGCTACATGTTTTTTCTTGTGACGACCACATCACCCGAAAGTAAAGTGACACTTTAATAGCCTTGACTACTAGGAGCTTTACAGCTGCTTCCCTCAAATCAATCTTCAAGTTTTCGACCTGGAACAGCTCAACGCCTCCCATCAGCAACAGGTCACTTTCTCAGCGGCTACACATGCACTCAGAGAGGGAAACAAATCATCTCCCCCCCCCCCCCCCCTTTCACATTATACAAGCACCCCTTTAGCCCTAATGTTGACACAATGACTGTACCTAGCATGTCCATTTCATTTCTATTCAAATCAGTCAATGTGACACTGCTTTGCCTGTTTCTCAACATACTGTCTAATATATATGGAATATATACCTATCTGATGTTTATACTAAGCAGTTTCTTTGCTTAATGTCAACAGTGGCAACTGTTCACACACACACACACACACACACACACACACACACACACACACCATATGGATGCATGTGTGTGCATATCATTTGTGTGTGACCGTTTTTTCCAATCTGGGTTTTGGTAAGATTTCGGTACAATCAGCTTCATTGTTTTAGTTCTTGTGATATGACAAATTCTGTAAATGGGTCACAATGCACCGAACTACGTCAGTTTTAGTTGTTGTGAAACAGCATGTATTCTAACATGGGTCGCAATGCCCTGAACTACAATGAATGTGTGGGCACCCACCCCCGCTGCATGACGGCTCACTACTTACTGTGAAAGGCTTGAGCAGCAACAGGCACCTGTGATATTGTCTGTGTGCAACCACCAACTAAGTCACTGGTTGTGTGCAATCTCTCTCTCTGTGTCATGTGTGTGTGTGTGTGTGTGTGTGTGTGTGTGTGTGTATAATAGTGCACGTACACCAAGTATGACTGCTCATGTACATCATTTCTGACCTTCAATGATGTACCCTTATTAATTTGTATTTAACAGGTAGTGTTGCAATTAAGTACATGGTGATAGTAAAAGCTGCAGGTTAACCTTGGTAAGTGAGAGAGAGAGAGAGACAGAAAGTCTAGGATGTTTTATTTCATTTATAGGCCAGAGCAACTGAAGAAGGTTATATCTAGCACTGTGAAAAAAACAATAATAGAAAAGCAGCAACAACAATGTAAAGATAACATCTGATGGAATGCAGAATGACCTAAATGTTCTCAGAATACAGTAACTTCTGCAACATTCAAACAGGGGTGAAAATTCTAAACAAGTGTTGATGAGTTTGATTAAAATTTAAATTGATAAGACTGTATATATAAAATCTAGAACAAATAAGCTTTCCATCAAGTTTTACTGGGCTGCACAAGAGGGGAATAAAAATGTTAAATGTTTGCTACACATCCCACTGAATGAGAAGACTGTATTTTTCATACGACAGATTTCCTCTGTTAAATGTTCAGTCTTATCCCCAACCATGCTGGAATGTTCCACCTGTAGGTTTTGATCACCTACCAGGTTTGTCACCTGAGCAATCATTCGGTTCCAATAAGACCAAAACAAAGAACTTCAATGACCGTATGCGTCCAATATGTGTTTTCATTTAGAGGTATATAAACATGGTGCTGCTAAACCACATGAATGGCATGCTTGCAGTTCACAAACACTTAGCAAAGAAATGAGTTCCAGGTAGTTACATGTCCAAGCAGATGATCTGCCCTTCATACAGTTTTTAGATGGGAAGTCACCTATCATTACCTCCAAGTAGGTCATCTGTCATGCATGCAGTGTTCAGATGGGCGACACCTATCACTACCTCCAAACAGAAAATCGTGTCTTCATCCATTTCTGTTGGTGTGTTGATCTGTCTGTCTGTAAGCAAGGTGACTGAAAATCAATACACCGGTTTTTTTTTTTTGTTTGTTTGTTTGCTTCATCTTCTGTGCCACCTCACTGGCACTGCCCCTACGCCACTCATTTCAGCTCTCCTGTCCACAGCCACAGCCTGGCCTGTCATGCCACAGCTCATTTCAGCTCTCCTATCCACAGCCACAGCCTGGCCTGTCATGCCACAGCCCTAGCAAACCATACGGAGCAGTCCAGCAGTCCAGTCATCATGAGAAAGTCTAACAGAGTCACTCGGTGGTGTTCAGTGGTGTCTGTTCTGATCCAACATATGTGACACCACCAATTAAACCCTCTCTTGATGACAATATCTGCTTAGATGCCGAGCCAACATGAGTGTGCTCTCCCACCAGAGGGCACCACCATGTCCGTCCAGTGACAGCTCCCGATTAGTTCACTGAAAGCGGTGACTCAAACAGAACCAAACCAAGGGCAGAGACACGGAGAGGTTATCGAAGCTGAGGTCACCATGACAGCAGGGCATGAAGGGCCAGAGAATTAAAGGCTATTCCTTTTTTTAATGCTAACCCATGAACATGAGCATTACAAAGATGACGCTACACAGGTTTCCATTCAGGTCTAAAACTGCAAGACAGGCCTGTACCCTGTGCTTACTTTCATGATACATCCTGGCCTCAACCAGGTCCTAGAAATACAGCAGAGTTGTCAGGAAATTTGACCAACACTCTCAGAGATGCATCCATTAAGTGGATGAAACACAACTTTCGTGATAGCCGAGACAAATGATAGCCACCAGTCCATGGAGAAAAGTGTTCAGTTTTATGTCTGGATCTTGACCCTTTGTCAAACCAGTACTCTCACCATTGAAAAGCAACAAAAAAAAAAATTCACTGCCTTCTTTCTCTTCCCCCTCCCCCCCCTAGAAAAAAAAAATCATTTAAAGTTACATTTCAAGTGGTGCAATCAATGGGATGAAGAGTATGAAGTGGTGTTTTGTTCCCTTTTTGGTCCAGCCAGGACCAGGACCACTTGTTTATTTGGTTTTTGTCAATTTCTTTTTGTTTCACATCGTCTTGCTGACATGGGCAGACAAAATGGCAACTGCCCTTTTTCACAAATAAGTTTACACACAGTCTGAATGTTTGTATCATCTGCTAGAGTAGAAAACATGATCTGCAATTCATATATTCTTTCTCGTTTTTTCTGTGTCCCCCCCCCCCCCCTCTTTGCGTTTTTTCAGTTTCACACCTCTATGAAATCATGGGAAAATGGATGCCCTGCAAACACAGCATGGACATGTTGTAGTTACATATCATGCATGCAGTAGGCACCATTATACTCCAAAATTACCTCCCTATTCAGGTTAATAGCTAGCTGAAGATCAGATAAATAGTTTGTTTCTGTAAATACCTTCAGATTTCCTTTTCTTCTTTTTTTTTTTTTTTCTTTTTTTTTTTCCTTCTTTATTTTTTTTTCAATTGTCAAGGAAAAGGTCTGCGACCAAAAACATTTTTTTATGGGTCTCTTGCATTAATGTAACCACTTTTTTTCTCTTGACACCACAATTTTCATTCTCCTCATCTTTTGGAGACTTTCAGCATTTTTTTATGATAAAGACTAGATCTACACACACACACACACACACACACACACACACACACACACACACACACACACTTTCCTCCCAATCAATCTTGTCCTGTGTATCCTAGTATCACAAACATCCACATATATTAATTGTTTCAATTTTTTTCTCATTTTCAACTACATTCACATTCCTCAAGTACAAGTAACTGGCTTATAGCTACACAAAAATAAAACACAAGTTTTAAATTTTTCATTTTCTAGCACTCTGTTTCATTTCTGGATGCCAAATTTTTACAAACAAATTACAACATGGTACATTTGTATATTGTAATTTCCCTTTTCTTTTACGTTCCAGGAACCTACGTTTGAATATGTCCAACGATAGCCTTATGGAATTCGCAGTGATTATCATTCCCTTGTTGTTAAGGAACAGAAACCAAACCGTGGTACTGATACAAGCCTTTGCTGATTATAAAATTTCAACAACAACAAAAAATACACAAAAAAAACCCCTGGACTGGTACGTCCATCTTCTTTACAATCAAACTTCTTTTTTGTCCCCTCGTTTTCTTTTTTTTTTTCTCTTGTTTCTTTCCTTCTACGATACATCGAAATGGGAAAACATAGGGAAAATGTTGCCGGTTAGAACTGGCAAGTTTCTTCTTTCGTGTTTGTACCTTTTTCTTTTAACTGCAAGTTTATTTTTCAAACATCTTCTTTCGTGCTGGTACCTTTTTCTTTTAACAGCATTTATTTTTTTTTCTCGTACATTTGTTAATATAACGTTTTCTGCACAATGTTTATACGTTACTGCTTTTCCTGAGTTTCTGAGCTGGTGACTTTGAAGCCTATAATTTAAAAAAAAAAAAAAAAAAAACCGAGCGATAAACTAAGATCGAACCTTGAAAACATAACTTCATTGCATTTGATGTTCTTATCATTATTCCTCTTTTGAGAAAGTCAGCGGTACTCACGCAGTGCCAGTGTGTTCGGCGAGTTTCCCTCTTTCTTATTCAGAGCGCACAGCCTGAACTTCGTACGAGCTCTTGACTCAAATGCGGCGATATCATCTGACCAAGGTTGTGTGCCACTTCTAGCGCGAAGTTATCATCAAGGCCGCGTCGGCTGCTGATTCTTACGCAAGCGCCTATGATGTGCCAACCACGCACGGAATCTACAATTTTCTGGATAAACCTGGAAAGTGTCGGAATCGAAGGGATCGCAAACAACAGTATATCTAGAGTGGGTTTACACTCTGCAAAGAAATGTCAAAAATTTAAATAGTAAACGACTACCAACCTCTGCCGTAGGTGTCTGAGTGCCGCGCGGTCACGTTGGCTTTGCAAGCTGGCGTGCGCCGTTGTCTCTGGCCAACTTCGGTCACGTGTCTTTTGTTATGCAAATTGACTTTGGGCCGACTGTGTGAAAGCCTCCCCCCTAACTAGACTACACCCCAGTTATAAAAAGCGCAGATGCACCACTCTCTTTGTTATCATCACGTCGCCAATTATCATCATCACTCCCGTTGTCATTTAGTATGTAACTGGTCTTTGACGTCCAGACCTGAATCTGGATCACTGCCTGAGGTGTGTTGTCCATCTTTGGGCATTTTTGTCAAAGATGGACATTACGTAGTTGTTGTTTTTTTTACTCTTGAAAAAGGCCACGTGGCCGAAAATTTGAAGAGTGGAATTGTGATCTTGTGTATTTGTATGCAGTTTGCCTACTTTATAAAGTAGGGAAATACCTATGCTCTCTCTCTCTCTCTCTCTCTCTCTCTCTCTCTCTCTCTCTGTGTGTGTGTGTGTGTGTGTGTGTGTGTGTGTGTGTGTGTGTGTGTGTGTGTGCATGCGCGCACGCGCACGCACGCACGCACACAGGGTGTGCGTCTGTGCTTGAGAGAGAGAGAGAAGAGAGAGAGAGAGAGAGAGAGATCTCATATCAGAGATCCCAGTTGTCTCTTGATATCTGTTCAGCGGCCACGCTGAAAATTCAAATCAATTGAGCTGTTATCATGATTTAAATCTCACGGTTTGTGGTCAGCGTTGTTCATTGTTGCCACTGGCAGCATGTCCAATGACACATTAGAATTAAGAATCGGAGGACTGTGGGGAGGGGGGGGGGGGGGGGGGGGGGGGGGGGGGGGGGGAGGGGGGGCTCAATATATGTACATATAGTAAGACACGAACGACAAAACCACAGGAGATATAGCCCGTGACGTATCCATATTTCAACATTTGACGAAACTGAAAGCCCGACTAACCCACAATAGACAGCTTCCATTTTAAAGAAAAGAAAAGAAAAAAAAAAAGGAAAAAAAAAAAAAAAAAAAAAAAAAAAAAAAAAAGGAAAAAAAAAAAGGCATGGCATTCGCGGCAAAACGTGGACGCCTTCCATCTAAATAATATAATGAAGTGTCGTCTGCTGCAAGTTTCGACGGTAAGGTTTCCGTCTTCTTTACATTAATTCCTTTAATATTTAAATTTTATGAAACATAGGTGAAAGAATCTATGTGCAAATCAAATAGACATAAGGAAGGGGGGGGGGGGGGGGGGGAGGTGCTGCCTCACCACTTACTCTATTAGAAACCAGGAAAAGATTTGCCCATTTACGGTCAAACATGTCAAAATATTACAGTGAAATTGATTCAGTTCATCCAATCTGGTCCGAAGATACAAAGAAATGAACTTTTCTTGTGAAAAGTTCCAGAAACACTATGAAAAGCTTTTTTTTTTTTTTTTTTTTTTTTGATCAACAAGAAAAAAATGTTTTCTTTATCAGCATGTAACAAAGTATCACAAGTAACCTGATGTTTTCTCCCATGAATACGTCCTAAACAAACTAACAAACAAAAAACTTTCTGAAGTTCATGTCATGTATTATTAGAGAGAAAACTGTTTTTAAGCGATCCACATTAAAAGCAGAAGGCAATCGTGTTAGTGAGGAATGTATCACACCAGTCCTTAATGAATCCTTTCGAGTTTCCTTCTTTGGGAGTGCATATAATAGTTCCTTGCCTCTGTGAAAAATATAGCTCCTGAAATGATATCATGTACTGTTGTTTTATTACTTTAACTATTTTATTTCCAATTCCGAAACACAGTGTTTGCGTTCTAATAAACTGTTACTGACTTTCCAGAATAGTCTGTCATGTTTAAAACTGTACTTTTCTTGGTGCCAGTACAACAAATGAATGATCTGACCGACATCCTGATTCAGTAAACACAGTCATTTTAGTCATCAAACTATTACCTGTTAAAAAGTAATCAAGTCTAGCTTGTTACATTGAATTAAATCTGCGCCACGTGCACTCCTGTTTACCCGGATACATTTCTCTATAAACATCAATCAAATTTTGTTTTGCAGTAATATCCGTAATTTTGTTTCCGTGTCTGGACCGTACACGTTCATGAATGTAATTTCTTCCTTAAAAATCCAGTGCGCCTACTCATTACAATATAACAACCATGGGGATCTCTAATCGTATCAGATATGTTGTATTTATTTAAATCATCATCATTTAAAACGACAAACAACAACAACAACAACAATGCAATTTTTCTTCGTTTCGGAGCCACTGAGCCAAACAGTATATACCACCAGCAAAACTCTTGAAAGCAGGTAGGCCTACATCTTCATCTCTCAGCTCACTCATCACACAGGTTCATACCGTCCCAGTAGAAATCCTCTCAACAGCCAGGGTTAATCCAGTAGGCTATCTCATTCTTCTCCACAGATGTCTTCAGTTCTCTAAGTGCTGGGCCGTGTGGCAGCTTCGATTTCTGTAGTGTATCTATCCAACCGTTTTGAACCGCGACAAGCCACAACGTTTATGCAGAAGCCAAGTGAGCTGCCCAGAAACCACGAGCTGATGAACAATGAACTTGAGCAATTGTGGGACCCTTCATACACCCAAATCACGCGTAATCGTATTGAAACGTAACAAATTTTGATTGCACGTAGGTTCAACGTGAGAAATCGTTCTCAGTCATCGGAAGTCAAACGTGAACAGCAAGCTGTTAAATCTGACGTCTTCAATCGTCTTTATCTGTCTCTTGTCGTGTGTATTCTTGATTATTTTTTTTTTTTCTTAGTGCAACCGTCACGTAGGCTACAGGGTCGCTCTGGACTGCAACAAACTCGTGTGAAATTGTGACGAACCTGCGTCAAAATTAGACAATGGTCGGCTGACTTTAGTACTGCCACCACAGCATGAATCACAAGTAAAACTATCCGTAGGATGCCGCAGCTGGGGGTCCTGTACTCCACTAGCTGAACTCGACAAAAACGCGAAGATCGTGCATCATTACAGCCACATTGGCAACAGGGAAGTTAATAGTGGTTGAAAGAAAAAAGCAAGTTCAAATGCAAGAAGAAGCATTTGAAGTGCAGTCAAATAGTAGTTGCAGTTTAAGTTTACGATGCCAACACAGAGGCAAAGTGCAGCTCATGCTAGAGAGCAGCAGTTTTGTGTAAAGGTTCGTGCTATCCATGACAGGACTGTTCAAATAAACCTGATTTAAATCGTTCTAAGTGAAAAATTGTACGAGTGGATGGGGTACAGTTGTTTTCAACAAGCATTTTTTCTCAAACTGAACTGGCGGTTTACTTTACCACACACACACACACACACACACACACACACACACACACACACACACACACACACACACACACACACAACAAACACACACACTATACACATGCTTATTTGATAACAGTTATTACAGTTGCGTTAATTAGGGGAAACCGGGGTTTGTCCGCCTATGGGGCAGGTCCCGCCATTGCTGTTTCAGGGCCAGATTTTTCGGTTTCAAGTCATTTACACCACTGAAGACGAACATGTAATCTTCCCGCAATTTTCTGAGGAAGTTTGGAAAGTGTGCATCCATATGTGGTATGGTGAAAGCTAGAAATTATCAAGTGTGTGCGTGTGTGTGTGTGTGTGTGTGTGTGTGTGTGTGTGTGTGTGTGTGTGTGTGTGTGTGTGTGTCTGTCTGTCTGTCTGTGTGTTCAATAACATATATATGTATAATATACCCACGATTTTGATTTTGGTTTCGATATGTTATGTGTGCAGATGAACACTACGTTTTCGTATTGATGACAATTAGGCCTAATTAAATCTTAAAAGGTATTCAAAATGACTCCGCCAGACAACAAGGACAAATGAACGTTGGACGCCCATCTCGCGCCGAATTTGAAAGATAAGTGACCGCTCGTTCTTCATTTTCGTTGTCCTGACGTTCTTTCTCTTGCCTGAAGAAGACCCAAGAGGTCGAAAAACGCGTCGTGTTTTGACTTGTAATTCATTTGCCCATGTTATCTGGCCGAGTCATTTCAAACACCTTTTAAAATTTGTTTGAATTTTCCCCTGCGGTCACCTCACTTTGCAACTAAGAATGATTAATTAATTCACATTCTGACAACAACAAAAAAAAAGTATGTTTCATCCCTAACAGTCTCTCTGTCTTGAAATTGTCTGCCCATGCTGGGACAAGTCCGCCTGTTTCAGGTGGGATAGGTTCTCCATGGGGGTGGACTGTACCACTGGGACAGACAGATTTGCCCCTGGAGAGGAGGCCCAGACAGGGAGAGATAAAGTGGTGTGATCCCCTCACGGATACAGGGGGAGAGGGGAGGGTTGGGTCTACACAGCAAGTGTCTGGCAGCGTGGGTACAAGATGTGGATAGAGCTGCACCGGTTGGCAGGCGTAGAGGTATGTAAATAACGTTGCCTTGGCATCAATTTAGCATGCAGTCACTGCATGTGCGTGTGCGTTCGTGGGGGAAACTGGCTACAGAAAGTGGACTGATATGATGAGAGCGAGTGTGGCGTGGGCGTGGCTGTGTGTGTGTGTGTGTGTGTGTGTGTGTGTGTGTGTGTGTGTGTGTGTGTGTGTGTGTGTGTGTGTGACCCGTGTGTGTGACTCTGTGTGTGTGTGTGTGTGTGCGTGCGCGCGCGCGCGCGTGCGTGCGTGTGTGTGCGTGCGGGCATGCGTGTGTGTGTGATATCATGTGCTGTTTTTCCATGCAAGTGTTATACTGCTGTTTCGTTTTGTTTGTTTTTTGACACAGAATTTAAATGGTGAGATGCTACGTAACTAAAAAACTGAAACACCACATATCATACGAAGAGCAATTGACCACTACCTCACTTCGAACAACGGCACCAAGGAAACACACAAATTATTGAGGTGCTAGATCAGCTTTAAGGCGTATGGTCATTTTCATTTTTCTCTAATGCCAGACCAGCCGCCTCAAGTTTTTTTTTTTTTTTTTTTTTTTTCTCCCCTCTGGAGATGAATTTTCCTGCTCAGAGATTTTAGGTATTTTTCCTACTATGTCTGAAACTTCAGTATTCCATCTGTTTTTGTATAAATTGTCATAATACTTCTCCACCTCCTCTTTGATTTCGCATGGGTCCTCACTGAAGTCTCCAAATCTGTTTGCAAACTTGTTCATTTGTTTTAAATAAATTTTTTTCATCCCCAGAGAGAACTACAGTTATTTCATTTTTCCGCATCTTCTGTCTTGCTTTTGAACGTATGAGTACTCATTTCATTCTAAAAGTGAAATTTGTCATCTAGATGCAATCAAAAGAATAACTGGGCATCGGAAAAAACAAACAAAAAAGGGCATCTGAAAAAAAAAACAAACAAACAGAAAATACCCTACTTTGGAAAACAGTAATTATAAAGTACTGTCACTTTCTGACCTTACCTTTCTCTTCCTTTGATTAAAAGGACTCTGCCCCCACACCCCCTCCACCCCCCCCCCCCTCTCCCCCCATTTTTACCAGAACTGGAATGAACATTGTATCAGTTCGTCTGCTGTAATCCAGTTCAAAACAATATAGAAATCCGTAGTTTATCTGTCAATCGTGTGAATTTTGTCGGACTCAGCAGGTGGGACGTATTTTCTCTTCTGTCAACGATGAAGATCAGTTAGGTCTGGAGACTCAATTGAGTTCAGCTCGTTTACTGTTGAAGTTACACGCTCCTTTTAAGAATCCAGATATATTCCGAGGCAAATTTGCCAACAATGTAATACAGAGAGTTGGTAATCCTGTTAAACATGATGTCACACAGCACAACATACGTGTGTGACCGTTTTTGATTACCCCGCCACGTGGGTAGCCACACTCCGACTTAAAGGGATTTTGGAGACTGATAATATACTGCTCAAAACAATTGAAAGGCCACTACCACTTTTTAGGGTACCTTGTTTGACTTTATTTTTTCCAATAATAACACGGCACTGCACCCACCCAAACTTACTGAATTGGTTTGCATGCCTGATCAGTCAACTTGAATTTGATGAGAAATCAACTCAGTCTGTGTCATGCACATCACAGCGGTGAACTGAAATGTGCACATACTGCACGAAAAAAGGGTGCAAATCAAACAGGCCTGTGCAACAGAGCACATCTGAACTGCAGGAATACTGCAATGCACGTACAGGTCAGCCAGTTTTGAGAGACTGGTGGGCATTTATGCCTGTGTTTACGGCACTTTTGCAACCATGCCTCGAGACAACGACTGAGTCAGGATGACCAAGGGCGGGCAATTGCGTGGCTTCAGGAGGGCGTGGGGGGTGCGAGAGGTTGGTCGTCGACTGTCAGTCGCCCATTCAATCAGACTTTGAGAGACCACTTCAACCAGACAGGAAGTGTTACTGAGCGAAGACGTCCAGGACGCCCAAGGTCCACCTCCAGGCAGCAGGACAGGTTTGTTGTCCTGTCGGCTCTGAGGCAGAGAACGGCCACTTCCGACACACTCAGGGGGCAGCTGCAAGCATCCGGCAATGTCACCGTCAGTGACCAGACCATTCGGAACCGGTTGAGAGAGGCACACCTGCGCTCAAGACGACCAGCCATCCGTCCTGTCCTGACACCAGCTCACTATGCTGCTCGTTTGGCTTGGGCCCAGCGTCACTTAGCATGGACCAGCAGCAACACGTGATCCACTTGGACTGGCCAGCCTGCTCACCGGACCTTAATCCAATCGAGCACCTATGGGACGTGCTGGGCCGGCAACTTCGAAGCATCACCCCCCGCCAGTTGACCTCAACCAGCTGTTCCAGTTCCTTGAGCAGGAGTGGCAGGCAATACCCCAGATGACTCTGAGGACTTTGACTCAATCCATGAGGCAAAGGTGTATCGCGTGCATCCACGCAAATGGCGGACACACACGTTACTGTGTTTTGTGTGTCTCTGCCTTTTGAAAAGATGGGTAGTGGACTTGAAAGTGACAAAACATGCTGTTCAAATCAATTTTGTCATTAATCTGTGTCATTGATGTTTTGATTAATGGCTGAAGTAAAGTTCGAAAGCATTGTTTTGGGTTTTCCGTTTTGTTGTGAAATAGCGAGAGAATTTCCAAGTGGCCTTTCAATTGTTTTGAGCAGTATATATTATGCCAGGAGCTTGTCACGACTGAAGACAATATCCCCGCATTACTATGCAGAGTATAACAACACTTTGATGTAGCCTTGGTGTTCTAGCCTATGCCAATTGGTCTGACACAGCTTTAAGCCAAGGCGGGGCGTCGAATGAAAACGAGGATCATCTTGCGCCGAATTTGAGAAGATACTTGATTGCTCGTTCTTCGTTTTCATTGTCCTGAATGCTGTTTATTTTGCCTGAAGAAGACCCAAGAGATCGAAACGCGACGTAATTTGTCTTGTGTTTGTCCTCGTTAACTGGCGGATTTACTTCAAATTCTTTCAAGATCTGTTTCAATATTCGCATGCAGTCGCCTCACTTAGAAACTTACAGAAAAAGACGAAAAAAAAAAAAAAATCCGTTGACTGTGAGTGTTGATATCTTCCTTGTGTTGATATCTTCCGTTTTCCCATCTCTTAGATTGCGCTGCTTGCCATCATCGCACTAAAAGTGTGTGTGTGTGTGTGTGTGTGTGTGTGTGTGTGTGTGTGTGTGTGTGTGTGTGTGTGTGTGTCCCACATATGTCTGTATGCGTGCGTGTATACGTGCGTACACGCGCATGTGTACGTGTGTGTGTTCCTGAACGCCCGCACACGCGCACCTGTGTGTGTGTGTGTGTGTGTGTGTGTGTGTGTGTGTGTGTGTGTGTGTGTGTGTGTGTGTGTGTGTGTGTGTGTGTGTGTGTGTGTGTGTGTGTGTGTGTGTGTGTGTTCCCGTGCGTGCGTGTGTGTGTGTGTGTGCGCGCGTGCTTACATACGTGTGTGTGTGTGTGTACGTTCGTGTGTGTGTGTGTGTGTGTGTGTGTGTGTGTGTGTGTGTGTGTGTGTGTGTGTGTGTGTGTGTGTGTCACATATGTTTGTAGGCGTGCGTGTGTATGTGCGTACACGCGCGTGTGTATGTGTGCGAGTGCCCGCACACGCGCACCTGTGTGTGTGTGTGTGTGTGTGTGTGTGTGTGTGTGTGTGTGTGTGTGTGTGTGTGTGTGTGTGTGCGTGCGTGTGCGTGCGCGCGCGTGCTTTGTGTGGGTGTGTGTATGGATGTGTGTTCGCGTGCGTGCGTGAGTGTGTGCGTGCGTGCCTATGTGTGTGTGTGCGTGCGTGCGTGCGTGTGTGTGTGTGTGTGTGTGTGTGTGTGTGTGTGTGTGTGTGTGTGTGTGTGTGTGTGTGTGTGTGCACGCACGCGTGTGTGCATCCCTGCGTGTGTGCGTGCGTGCGTGTGTATGTGTATGATTTCTTTTTATTAAAACAAATTGCGTGCGTGCGAATTGAAACAGCCGCACAAAATGACAGGAAGCCCAGTTCCAAGCTTCTCTGTAATTCACTCCACACCGACGTCAAAGCGGTGGTCAAGATGAATAGCAGCTTGACGGAGCAAAGGAACAAAAACCACGTCACACCCCGCGGACACAGTTGGCTGCTGAAAGGTCCTTTCTTCTGCAGAGTCAACCTCGTTCACGTCTATGGCCTTTTTCAGAGGCTAGACAGGCAATGTAAAAATAAATAAATAAATAAATAAATAAAAATTTTAAAAAGTTAAAAAGCTGACATGTTTCACTGTGTACATGCAGCTGAAAGCAGGGGCGTGTAGTTTTTTTTTTTGTTTGTTTGTTTTTTTTAATTAAAAACACTTTCGCTCATAGAGTCGGCCCGCTTTGAATGCCGTGTCATGTTCGTTAATTTCACATATCGTCAGTGGTTTGGTGAAACTGACGATGAATGCAATGTCAGGTACACAACGGTTCGACAACGTGTCATCGGGCACCCCCTTCTCCATGGTGAACCGTGACAGTCACAGCTGGACATGGAAAGCGAGCGAGAGAAGCTTAATGTCTGTGTGACGGACAATCGTTTTTCACGCCAGTGTTCTAATCAGTTCGTAAAGAACACAGACATAAACACAGACACGCACGCACGCGCGCGCGCGTGCACACACCCACACACACCCACCCCACACACACACACACACACACACACACGCACGCACGCACGCACGCTCGCACGCACGCGCACACACACACACACACACACACACACACACACACACTGAGAGACAGAGACACAGAGAGAGAGAGAGAGAGAGAGAGAGAGAGAGAGAGAGATCACACGCACAACTATCTAATTATTTGATAACTAATCTACCTATCTATCTATCTGTAGCCAAATGCTACAGTGTGGACTTATCTCTTCGTTAGTTATCTTTAAGCAGACGAATTTTTTGTTCAAGAGTTACCTTCCCCCTTATCTCCCTTGATTGGCGATTTCTGATTTCGTGTAAAATCTTTTATAATTATGTGAATACCTCAAAACGTTTGAAATTATAACATCTACATCTATGAAGTAATAGAAATTAATGTGCTTTGTTGGTTACAACTATACTGGATTGGAAAGCTCGCATTTTCTCTAAACTGATATTTTGCACAATTGAATATCGGCGCCATTTTTGTGAATCCCCGCAGACAAACCTTGAATATTTCTTAATTATTTAGTGTTAACGTAGTGGGGCCTCAAACACGCGTCAGAGCCATGGTGTTCGCCACTGTATGGATATGTAGAAAGCTGCGAGTGAGTAGTGCATTTTCTTTTGTTGGAGAGACTAGGTCTAACTCTAGGTAGCAAGATTTGTAGAGATCTCCGATGATCGAGAATGTGCGGAACGATATCTCTTGTTTACCGAAGACTTTGAGTTGTGAAGACACCGTTGACGCTTACAACGAACAACGATCGTGCGGACACGCAAGTCGGCAGAACAACAGATGGTGGCAACTGCGGGATCATGCCTTCGTTCAAACCACCGGATATTTTTAACTTCAGTAACCCACAGGAACGGGGAGAATGGCGTCAAAGGTTCGCACGTTTCCGTGTAGTAGCCAGCAAATTGAACAAAGAAGATGGCAGTGTTCAAGTCAACAGCCTGATGTATAGTATGGGCAGAAAGGCTGAAAAGATGTTTTCGTCCTTTACCTTTGATGAACCAGGAGAAGTAGAGAACGATCCAAGTGAGGACTTTGTTCTGAAGAAGTTTGATGAGCATTTTATTCCTAATAGGAATACTGTTCATCATGCAAGAGCTAAATTTCACTCAAGAAACCAGTTTCCTGGAGAGAGTGTTGTGATGCATTCTACCATTCATACAGTGGCATTCAGATGGTGAAGTCCAGACTGGATTTCAGGCAATGTCAACGGTTTAATGAGTAACCAAGGGAAACACGCAGAGCTTCCTGTATCTCGTGACCCGCAGTTGCGTATACCATAATAACAGATTTCTAACATTGGTTTCGGACATAATATTACAACATGTTGAGCCGTACATTAGAGTTCTCTACGAATTTTCTGAACATGCTGACTTTAAAGAAAAAGAAGAAACTCTACGAAATAGTCTAGTGCTTGGTCTCTTGGATAAAGACGTTTCTCAACGTCTCCAGCTTGAGACAGATCTGACTTTGCAAACAACTGCTACCGCACGTCATCATGAGCTAGCACTGGAAGTGACGTTTTCTGGGCACGGTACAAATCTCCCCAGATAGTTCACCATGCCCAGAAAACGTCTGAGGTCAGCAACGTTTTTCGGTTCAGGCATATCTTCCATCACTTTGGCCTGGGCTGGGTCTGGCTTTGATTCCTTTGCTGCTGATGACATGGCCCAGGAATATAACTTCATCTTTGTCAAACTCACATTTTGTTTTTCGCGGTTTGAGTCCAACCTCCTGGAGTCTTTTGAACACTTTCTCTTTCACTTTGTCATGTGAATTTTGGTCCTCAGTAGCACTATATCGTCCATGAAACACTCTCTGCATTGTCTATGCCCTTCTATGCCATTGTGCGATGAAAATGTTCAGGCACTGAGGTGATTCCAAAACAGAGACGCTTGAAATAGTAGCGACCAAATGGAGTTATAAATGTGGTGAGTTTGGCAGACTTTTCATCCAAAGGCATTTGAATCTGTGCATAATTACGCTCAGTTTTTGTCTGCGATCTGGAGCAAAATGCCACAGGTTTGAAATCTTCACCATCTTGATGGAACAAAACACCTCCCAGCCCGTAACTGCTGGCATCAGCAGTACTGGTATCGATACTCAGATCTCCTGTGATCGAGAATGTGCGGAAGACTGTGTTGTCAAGACACCGTTGACGCTTACAATGAACAACGATCAGAACGATCGTGCGGACACGCAAGTCAGTAGAACCATAGAGCCACCAACACAAATCGGGGAATCCCGGCTGGTTGTCGCTGACCAGTGCCACCTCTTCCATGTTCAGTTGGCGAGGGATGTTTCTTCCATCGCTGATACTATTGTCGCTGCCCTTGATTCTGGGTGGCCCGAATGCCACGAATGGAAAAAGGGGAAGAACTCCCAACTCTCAACGTCCTTCTCGCCCTGGCTGGCTCGGTGTGTTGTATGGTGACAGGTTTCTATTCCCTCCCCTTCCCCCTCTTGCATGCATAAGCCATTGTGAACGTCACACATACATTCATACACATATATACAAATTTACATACATACAAACACATACAACTGAAAGAATGACAATTCAAAAGGCTGAAAACAACTCGCTGTTATGTTAAAAACTCAGTTTTAATCTTGTTCAACAATCGTACATTTGCGCTTCAAAGCAAACACTCAGCTATTCCAATGGCCAAGCATGGACACATCAAATTAGTTTGTTTTCAAACTTGATTGACTGTGTGTTCATTTCTGGAGAAATTAACAAAAACTTCATTGCAAAATTTACAGCTTCACTGCCCACTTAGCTTGAAGGTGACTCAAGGCCATCTTATTCATGTTGTTGTTATTATCAAGGTAGCAAAACAACATAAAAATCAAGCATAATCGAGAATGTTTTTCTTATGAATATTGATGATGTGATCTTGCTCTTGTTACACACACACACACACACACACACACACACACACACACACACACACACACACGCATGCGTGCGCATGGGACGAAGATATTTGTGAAAGACAGATCAGGAATTCAGATGGGGAAACATGATGGCCTTAATAAAAGAAACCAGCAGTTACAGGTGTGGGGATGGCATGAAAGTGATTAATTATCAAGGAAAGATCAGGAGGTATGGGTATGAGGGTAGAACGAAGGTCACTACGAAGGGCAGATTAGGAGCTATGGAACAACAGTAAGCTGTAATGGTGAGACCAGCAGTGACAGCAGTGACAATGAAGAGGGGAGGTGGGTTTGAAGGTAGCAATGAAGAGAGACCAGGAATAATGCGATAAAGGCGATTAGGAAGGTGAGGCCGCCAGTTTATGTAGGTGTGGGGGGGGGGGGGGGGGGGGGGGGGGGGTATTGTTATGGGGGTGTAGGGGGGGGGGGGGGGGGGGGGGGGGTAGACAGTAGTTATGAAGGAAAGACCAGCAGTTAGGAGGGGGGGGGGGGGGGGGGGGGGGGGGGTAAAGGCAGTTATGAAGGAAAATCCAGCAGTTATAGGCATGAGGGGGTGGGAGGGAGGTAGTATTTTATAAAGATAAGACCAGCTGATTAAGGTGTGTGTTGGGGGGGGGGGGGGGGGGGGGGAAACGTAGTTATGAAGGAAACACCAGCAGTTATAGGCGTGAGGGTAGGATGAAGGTAGTTATCAAGGAAAGACAGCAGTGGGTGGGTTTGTTTGGGTGGATGAAGGTAGTTATACAAGAAAGACCAGAAATTATGGGTGTGTGGGTGGGATGAAACGTAATTATAAAAGAAAGACCAGAATATTATGGGTGTGTTGGGGAATGAAGGTAGCTTTGAAGAAAAGGGAAGCACTTATGGGTGTGTGGGTTGGTTGAAGGTTGTAATAAAGGAAAAGCCAGCAGTTACGGGTGTTATGGGTGGAATGAAGGTAGTCATGAAGCAGTTACAGATGGAGGTGGTTCAAAAGAAAAGACCAGCAATTATGTACTGGGGGTAGTATAATGAGTCACAAAGAAAAGGCCAAGAGTCAGGGGCGGGGGAGAACAAATGATGTGAAGAACAAACGACAGCAATCAACAGCTTACCAATCATGGGTGATCATCAGAGACACAGATCAACAGCATCATGACAGCTGTCAATCAATGGTGATAATATCTGCCAATCAATGATGATGACAGCTATCAATCAATGGTGTCAGGATGATTGCTGCCAGTCAACAATAATAGCTACTTATCAATGGCAAATGACAGCTACCATCAACTGCTGCTAACCATTGGCAGTTAACAGCTTCCAGTTAATCGTGATTAACACAACTGATCATTTCAAATGCAGTCTCCCAGTCACTGACCTAGCACTATCTACATTATTTTTACCTTAAGATTTATAATCATGATTTTACAGTTTGTCACTGTTAGTGTGTTTAAAAAAAACAAACAAACAAACCTGAGAAACAGACACACCTATTTTTCTATTAGAAATAGACAACGCTCTAAGTTAACAATGGCGTTACTTCTCTTCACTAAGGGAAAAATTACAAATCAGAATGATTGGTGGTGGGCACGTGTGTGCGTATGTGCACACACACACACTGTATAATGTGAACAGTTGCCTAGAAGTTGCTTAATGTTAATAACAGGCAGGCACATATTACAAACCTGAATATCAGGCATTTGGTTTGCACAGGCAATGTGTCATTTTGACTTATGTGAACAGAAATAAAATGAACAGATTGATTGATGAAGAAGTCCCCCCCCCCCCCCCCCCCCACCATCCCCAAATCCACTGTCAAGTTTATTTACAGTCTCTCTCTCTCTCTCTCTCTTTTCCTCTGTCGAGTTTATTTCAGTCTCTTTCTTCCTCCATCTCTGCCTCTCTGTTCGCTTATCTCATTCTGTATGTCTTTTTCTCAGCTAAGAAGACAGAATTGTCCGTACTTAAAGGTCAGATCTTTGTCTCCATCAGTCTCTGATACTGTTAGTGGCCTAGGCTATGTCAGAAATATTAATGTGACTGTGTTCTTCTGGACATTGTACTATTGCAAGAAAAACTTGCAAATTTCCACTGCCGCTATGGGAAAAACGCACTCATTTAAAACATTCAAGAATCTGCCATTTCAGGTGGCTGAAGAGGACAGAAAAAGACAGCAGCATTACAGAAGACAAGCCAAATTACATATAAACACACAAAACAAGGTGCCACGCAACGCTTATTTTAATACACAGTATGAAACAGACAAGCAAATTTTCAACAACTATGTCTCCTTTAGAAGTTACAAACAACGGAGATTAAAACAGCACAAAACAGTACTACCCACATCATAGTCATCATTTTCATGCAGACTGTGACCTGGGGACTACTGTTCAGTGCATTTTTTTAAATGTCTGTGTGTATGTTGTCTGACAAAGACATACCCGTCAAACATTCACTCATCTGTTTCATATTGTGCAGTAGAATAAGTGTTACACTTCATCCTGGTTTTGCATGTACTTTGCTTCCCTGTCATATAAGGAAAACTTGCTGACAAAAAATGGGAAGCCCTATGAGGTTTTTCTTTGACTAATATACTCACAATGTCCAACATTAGCATAAGGCGTTGGTAGTTGCTCTGTTTTTGGCCAATGTAAATTTCACGCCCTTGCACTTGCAACATAACAGGCCTGCTGTGCCCTGACAGCCAGTGCCAGACTCCCATGAAAACGATACCCACGGTGCCAGCTTCACTCATCCGGCCATCCATCAGAAAAGACAGATAACTGACAGCATACTTGTCCTAAAGAGGGTACATCGGGCAGAAGTAACTGTAGAACAAGTTAAGCTTACTAGTCATACAGAAAACCACTTAGGATTTCCAATTTGTCCAACATTAGCAGAACTGAAAGAAATGAGGAGGGTTAGTGTACTTCTAGCTCGAGCAGGAAGGTCTGATTAACTCTTTCACCCCCTGCCAACTGCTAGAGCGGTTTGACAAATCTTCTCCTCTCCTTTCATTCCTGAAAACTGCCTCAGCGGTTCAGAGAAACATACTCCTTCCGTCCGGCAACTCGCTGCAGTGGTTGATGCCTTGAAATCCGCGCCCACCTGTCACATGGTTGGCGCATCATAGCGGCCTACGCCTTGCAACGGGACTCATAGGATGTTTAGATACGTCATGCCTGCTTACTTCCTCAGCATAGGAAAGTGTCTGGAACCAAAATTTTATCTTGACTTGACCGTGAGAGTACACTGTTTAGTGCCTACTGAGAAGATGGAGGGTGAAGAAAACGCAGACAGCGATCAATTTCTGGCGACGAAATTTACAACAATTTAGCCAATGACTTCGATCTGTTTGATCTAATAGAAGAAGAGAGAGCAGAACTTGCCAATGCCATCAACGAATATGACAGTGATACTGGTGATGGGATGATGAAAATCTTCCACTTAGCTACAATCGGCCATGATCTGACTGGACAGGTGGGGATTTCACTGAACCACGCACACCTCGGAAAAAACTTCGAACGGTGCCCCGGTCCTGTGCGAATACTCGATACGTCAATGAAGGCAGTGGATTATTTTCAGCTGTTCTATTCTGATACAGTCCTTTCAAAGCTAGTCAGTTTTGCAAACGACAATGCCAACACTAAACGGCAGACTGATCCCAGAAAAAAAACAGTGGCAGGTGTTGGAAAAGATCACACCCCGTGTGTGGTATGTGTTGATCAACACAAACAATACAAGTCAACACAACACACCCTGGTGTGAAATACAGTGACAATCTGTTCAAGAAAAGCAAGTCAACGATGATGTGCGAAAAGTGCAATGAATATCTGTGTTGTAATAATCAGAAAGATTGTTTTAAGGTGTACCACACCCGTGTTTCCTTTGTGTGACACCTGGTTTCACATGTGACACTTTGACACTAAGACACTAGCAGAGCATCACTTTCTAGGACTGACATGTTGCGGGAAGTTTGTTGACATTAACTTGAAGTGTGACTTTTGGACAAATACTGTGCAAAGACCACTGAATTCGGTATGACCGTAGTGCAGAAGGAGTACTGTGGGGGACATTTTTATCATTGCTGTGCATTTTCCTTGGACATGGTGACACTGTGACAAAGACACTTGTGAAGCATTCTTTGAAGTCGATTTACCAGAGGACATCGGACTGTGAGTTACATGCACGGTTTTTGCTGCTCACATGTTTCTGAGCACTGTATAACATTTTGTTTCTTTAAGTTTGAATAATTATTAGTTGTCACCAGTCTTGACACCTGAGTGTCACCAAATACATGACAAAGGGTCGGAAAACTGGATCAAAATGTGCCAGCACCATTTCTGTACACAACGGTGTATGACATGCTATAGTCCGGTAGAAACACCAGTCACACAAAAGAATCAGAAGTACAAACCCTATTCTTTGTTTACTTTTTTCCTGGAAACCCAGGAATGAAGGGTACTGCTTGTAACTAAGAAACATAGGAATAAGGGGAAGTAATGCCCGACAGACAACCAGGGATGAAAGAGTTAAGGAAACAGGGATGCCGCCACGAAGGAAACACCTCTAGAGCCCTCCACTCTAATTGTTAAACACAGAAATCCTGCGGGTAGAAACAAACGAAGGAGTTTTCCAACTTCCAGTATGCCATCTTCAAAATGTCTTAGAGACAGAGAGTGCTGAAAAGTGACAGAAATGGCAGTGTAACGCACCTTGTGGGTCCTGAGTTGAAAGAGCAATATTTGTGTTGGCTTTCGATTATTAAGCCAAACAGAATAGTTCCGTGGGTGTGAAACCACCCACACACATGGTTTTTGCTCTGTAACTCAAGTAATTTTGATTCAACTTTCCTGAAATTTCATGACTTTGTCTATAATGTATCATACTACATATCACCTGAAAATTATTTTGTTTTGTGCATAAACAAAGAAATAATTAAACAATAAATATACAGTACGTCGTGGGTGTGATCACACCCATACTCTCAAAGAACAAACCTTGCGTGTACGTCGTCGTGGGTGGTGTGAGGCACCCATACTTACAAAGAAGAAACCGTTCGCGCCATATGTTGTGGATATAAATAGACACTAAATATACAGTACGTCATGGGTGTGACTACACCCATACTCTCAAAGAACAAACTTTGCGCGCTGTACGTCGTGGGTGTGAGGCCACCCATACCTACAATGAAAAAAAAAACTGTTCGCGCCATATATTGTGGGTGTGACGTCATGCGTGCTTGCCAGCTAGAGACAGAGAAAGACGCGTGAATCACATCCCAGTTCAAGTCTGCGGTAAGTTTTATTACAATCAGTTACTACATTAGATTGATTTATCTACAACAATTCCGAGTGATTTGTTTTTCCTTAGAAAAGAGAATCAATGGGAGAACTGATTGATAATGCCTTTTTTTTTTTTTTTTTTTTTTTTGATATTATTGTATGTCTGAAATCCATTGATCTAAAATCTATATATCTGCAGTACTGATTATAGTATAAATTAGGGCGCGAGTAGCGATATGTATTTTTTTTTTTTTTTTACAATTACATCGAAATGAAGAAAAGCCTGAATGCCAAATGTCGGCCATGGGAAATAGGGGACTTGTAGGAAAAAAGGAAGGAGAAAAAGTCCACGCCCACACCCACATGCACACACATCAATCACATGTGCATACAAGCACACACAAGTAGCAAACAAGACTATCATCTTGCAGGCACAACTGATTCACAATACACTTGTAAACGCATGCAAATGGAATTGTACATGCAAGTTTGCTGAAGGAAAAGTCAAAGTTGCTTTACGAGCAGATGTGGGTTACTGTACACCCACGATGTACGGCAAGGGATTAGCTCTAACTCACAAACCATGGGTCACTGTACACCCACAACGTACGGCAAAGGATTAGTTTCTATACAGAAACCATGGGTTACTGTACACCCGCGGCGTACGGCGAGGGATTAGTTTCTATACAGAAACCATGGGTTACTGTACACCCACGGCGTACGGCGAGGGGTCATTCCTTCATTAAAAGCATGGGTTTCTGCACACCCCAGAAGTAGAGCGCGCAAAAATTTTGGCGACGTACGGGAAAGGTTAACATAATAGAGAACTAGGGGTGAATAAGGATGGAGAGAGAGAACGATACGAGACCACAGTTGGTGGTTCTTGGTAAGGAACTTTGGCAGAAAATGCAATGAAACTGAACTGTCCTTGAAATTGAACACCTCCTGCCAAGCTGCTATGACAATGCAATTCACTCCTGCGTGTGATAGACACCAACCCAAAGACAACGTTATGTGAGTAGATCTCTCGGAATAGAGACCAGGGGCTCGTGCAGAGGTCTGAGATGGGCCTCAAGGACCCAGGACCAATCCCACTTTGGGACACCTCCATGGAAGTCTTGCTTCAACCTGAGCTACACCACCTACATGATCCTGGACAAGGAAATCTGCAGACCGTCTATTTTCCACATGTGAAGATGCAGGCAGGCTGAGATGGGGGTGAGGGACACCAGACTTCAGCTGTCTGAAGAGGTCTGGGTGTTTATCTTTCCAACGACAAGGAAAGAATCCAGCACAGCGAGAGGACTGGATTCTGAGCTTGGGCTGGCCACCTGGGAGAGATGACATTCATTGTTGCCTGACCCGACCACCAGCCTGTCCATTGCACCCTTGACAGAAGTGGAAATGAAGGAAAGCATGCAAGAGACCTGTCCACAGGAAGTACTGGGGACACATAGGTAGGATGACTAAAATTGAGGTGTGTGGTAAAAAGACCCACCATCCTTGAGAACATCCTGGTGGGGAGACTACTCTGTATGAAGCACATGAGAACTGGCCTACACATTCAACTTCCCTGCTAGTTGCCATCCTAGGAGACTGAATGTGCCAACAGAGCTGTCCCTGAGTTCAAGAACCGACGGCAGGAGAGAACCCATTTGGACCCCCCACACCTGCCAAGAAGTGCCCATGTAAAGCTCCAAGCCATGGGGTCAAGGTGGGTGGTGGTAATGGAGACTCTTTGGGAATGAAAGGAAGGGTCCAACCATTCTTGAACAGCTTCCTGGAACCAGCAACCCAGAGGGTGGCGGCGGTCCCATGCCTCCTGGGATTGGAACCACGTGGTAAGATAAGATAAGATAATGTTGCTTATAGCCCAGCCAGCCGTAAAGGGCCATATCAGGGCTGTCACCACGTTAAAATCAACTCACAAGTCTTTCATTCACACAATTCTTTAAAATACATTGTCTAAAAACCCATCCAAAAGTTTGTTTAAAAAAAAAAAATTTTCCACTGTAAAATCTCAGATGCGATGAAAAATGTTAATCTCTTTCAAAAACTCAAATATCGTGTCAGGCAGAAACAACTCTGAACAAGGTTTTCATGGAATCTGCTGTAAAATGTTTTTGTGTCTCACATCGTGCAAGTCCCAACACTCTAAAAGAACATGTTTCATTGTGTGAGTGGTCTTCATGGCCCTTCAGAGTGGACGCTTGAGGATCCTGCCAGGAGGACCTAGGGAGCAAGGGACTCCATGTTTTCCAAGAAAAAGTATAGAGCGCTCTAGCGGCTGCCCACTCCTGCTTGAGAAGAGGGCCGTGGAAACGACTATGGCAGTCACTGCACACAAAGAGCAATGGCAACGCCAACATTGTCCGAGTGCTGAACGCCATACCAGGAAGTTGAAGGATGGACTGGGAACTTGATCGCTTCTCTCCTCGTTGTGGATGAAGCTCAGCTTTAAAGAGATGACTCAAGCAAGAGATGCACGCCAAGCATATGACTTCAGACCCCACCAGGATAAGCCAATCAACGAAGCAGTAGCAAAGTCGGTAGGACTCGGGAGTTGACCAAGGATGCCACTTCCATTAGTGCATTTGTGAAAATGAAGGGCGCAAGAGAAAGGCAACAAGGAAAGTGAATATGTGACAAGTAGGGGTACCAGGTGTGGTTCACTACGGAAAGACGCCAAGTGTGTCCTTAAATAATATTATGGAGAAGTTTTACTATAAATTCACCTCCACTCTCCCCCTCTTACTTGTAGTGGAAAGGCTTGTTCCTGTGCTGGGTCAGGTTTCGTCGACATAATAGAACCCCAGGGCCTGTGGAAGATACAGAACCTGGTTTGCACAGGAGTGGCTTGGATTCCCACTTAATGAGTCCACACTCTCTTGCCCTCTGAATTTTCAGGAAAAGTTTGAGGTTTCAGTGTGTGTAAGTACGACTAACATGAATGTATTATCTTCAATTCTCTGTCTCCCTTTCTGTTTCTTCACTCAGGTTTTGAGTGGATTTTATCAAGTGGTGTGAGACAGTGAGAAACTGCGAAACAACTAAAGGGAAATAACTCTTCAACGCAGTCAAAATACTCTGGTAAACTCGGAGTCCTTTCCCTAGAGAACAACACCTGATACCCTAACACGTCACAGCCAGACATGTACAGAAGGGAGTGAGAGGAAATGGGATTTGAGGGGGTAAAGGTTGGCACCGTCAAATGACATAACTTTATAACGCTCAGGAATGTATGTGTGTGTGTGTGTGTGTGTGTGTGTGTGTGTGTGTGTGTGTGTTTGTGTGTATGCGAGAAGACAGACAGACAGAGACAGAGTGAGGGATGAATAGTGATGGCTGTCAATGTCACATTCTAGAAGGTTCTGAAAAAGCTCTGTGAATAAGCATATATGAACCTACACCTTTAGGCTGACAGAAGGTAGCCAATACCTGAGTCTGATGGCATCCGTGATAGATCCTGGAGAGTCCATCTGGAATTTGACTTTCCGAGTGAAATGCTTGACTTGGAGAAAGGTCCAAAATGGGCCTCCAACCACCTGAGGATTTGGACACCACAACCAAACATATGCAGCATCCCAGTCCCGGATCTACCAGTCCCTCTACTACTGCTCCTTCAGCTACTGTACAATTGAACGACCTTTAATCCAGCGCCATTTCTTGTGTCTGTGAACTTGTATGGTGTGGCAAAGGAGTGTGGCAAAGAGGTTGCAGACAAATCCACGGTATTCTGTACTCAAACTCTAGCATCTAAAAGACCCACTTGTTTACCCTAAAGCACGTCACTCTGCAACGTAACGGGAGTGGCTGCCTGCCTGGACAATAGTTGTGATTGGCGGTGCTTGAATCAGTGGGGGGGAGGGGGGGCGGTGGTCAATCAGGGGGGGGGCAGTGGCGGTGAGGCCCTTGGGAAGCTGCAGTGAGGGTTGAGGCCCTTTCTTAGGCGACCTTGGCTTCCGAACTACCGGGCACTTCTCAGGGTCACGCCAAAAAACGTAACTGGATTTTCTGGACTTGAGGACCGCCGGCTTGGAGATGGGAAGTGGTGTGACTCTTCCCAGGGAAGGGGGCATGAGGCTTAGGATGGTGTAATGCCAAGCCAAAAGCCAAGTCCCTTTTCTGTTCAGGATGACAGCTGACATCAGGGAACGCACAACCCTGAAAAAGAATTGAACTGGAGCTCAGCAGTTGGAGGAGATGGCATTACTGACTGCTTCTGGTGCTTGGCAACCCAGGGAACAGAAGTGGTATAGATCCAACTCTTGGTTCTGCTCTGGTGAACCTTCACATACCGACTCCTGGGATGTGTGGTGGGGTATGGAAGAGCCCAGGGTTTTCAACACAGAGCTCATCCTAGTGCAGAGTAGCAGAGCAGCCCGCACAGAGTGACCCCAGAACACGAGGTCCTTGTAACAAGGGCTGACGTGGCTCTGTATGGAATGATGATGTAACAGGTAACAGGCTTTGGCTGACAGCTCCACCGGGTTGAAGAAGGGGTTAAACTCCTCGTAGTCAGACCAAATTCCAGGGCGGGTTGTATTGAGAAAGAAACTTGCTTGGAGTCTAAACTGAACGGGCCTGGAAAGCCCCCTACCCTGTGGGTATGAGATACCCTGTGATCACCCAGGCTCTGAAAACGTGTCGATATAACATGGAGGAAATGGGAGGCCGGGAGGGAGATTCATGCGAAGCTAGGATCTTTGGGGCTCAGCAGAGTCAGGGAAAACCTGGATTGATGAGGACTTGGGCAACTCTGACCGAACCAACCACACCACATCATGGGTGAAGATGTGTCCAAGCTTCACTGCAACCAAGAAGAACCATGAGCTCCACCTCCACTCTCTCTCTTACTTGTGTGGTGGAAAGGCTTGTTCCTGTGCTGGGTCAGGTGTTGTCCACGTAATACAACCCCAGGGCCTGTGGAAGATACAGAACCTGGTTTGCACATGAGTGGCTCGGATTCCTGTTTGATGAATCCACACTCTTGCCCTCTGCACTTTCAGGAAAAGTTTGAGGTCTCAGTCTACGTAAGTAAGACTAACATGAGCTCAATGAGGGATGAAAAGGGCCCTGGGACAGAAGCATCATCCTCTTATAGTGACTCATGGGAAATTCCAAGGGGGGGCTATCCTCTAAGGATAAGCGGAAAAGATCCACTGGGTATCCCTTCACCAAGCTTAACAGGCTAAGACTGTCCCTCAACAGGAGAACAGGAGAAAGAGGTAAAGTCATCTCCACTGAGAGGATGGCGGAGGGGCTAAAAGAATAGAAAGGGACGAGCAAGTCACAAGCATCCTAATCTCATGATCCAGACCTGACGGTCCAATCTGGGATCTAGGGCAGACTATGGGGCCCATGCCCCCGCACCTATGTCACAGACCCAGTCACTTCCCAGCAGCCAGGTCCCCCCGTGGCCAACACAGTGTGAAGCTACTCCTGCAGGGAAAAGACCATAACTATAGGACCTGTGGTGGATAGAAGGCCTTTGGTGAATAGAAAAACCTATGGCGGATAGAAGGCCTATGGTGGATAGAAGGCCTATGGTGGATAGAAGGCAGAGGGATGACCTACAGAAAACAGACCATATGGGACCTATGATGGATAGAAGGCCCATGGTGGACAGAAGGGTGAAGGATGATAGGTAGGAAAGAGAATTTTGTGAACGTTTGACAGTAACGTTTACATTGAGTAAAAGAAGTCAACTAATGTTAACATCAGACAATTTCACATTTCAACTAACGCTAACATTAGACAGTTTTCTGTCTAATTTTCTCTGCCTGAAAAGGAAAATATTACTGGCCATGAAGAATAAATTAATGAATTTTTTGTCTGATGACCACAAAGCTTACACAATAGTCAGGGAAACGAAGACAAGTGATGGTTGGGGGACGGGGGGGAGGGCGGGGGAGGGAATTATAATACGGAGAGATCAGTACAGTATATACTCTGACACACAACTGTCTATGTATAATAATAATGGCATTTAATCTCAACAGAACTTTCCAACAATGTCTCTGAATTAAATAAAAAAAAGAATACTGGGAGCAAGTAGGCATCAGCTGACAAGAGACTCAGAGTCTGGAACAAACTAAAAACTTAGTCTGAAAGCTGACATGGTTTCCATCAAACAAGGTTTGCGTGGATCAAGGTAAGTGTTGAAAACTCAGCCATCAAAAGTTGGGGCCAATACATTCATGATTCACCAGATGTGATACTGCAAAATGCTCCAACTGGACATGTGGTCATAGAATGTGAGTAAATAGTGGAGGTTTGGGGAAAGGTAACAGTAGTAAGGCAGTAGCAGCAGCAGCTAAAAAAAAAAAAAAAAAAAAAAAAAACCTGCATAAATAAGACGTAAGCAGATCTACATTATTTTGAGTGAATGCATTTCAAAACAAACATTTCTAACATATCCAAGTATAACATCATAACTGGACCCAGCATCGCAAACTTTCTTCATCCATGTGTGTTGGCTTATTTTTCATACTGATCAACCTCAACTGATCTGGTTCTATTGTTTCTGCTGCCTACAGCAGTGAGAAGAAAACTGACCATGAAACTGGCACAAGATTACTAAAGATACTGACCATCACTGAATACTGACCATCACTGAAGAGCGCACTAGCTTCATAACATAGGCAACAACCACTTATTTTTTGTCACCTCCAAGCTAAGCTTAATTTGGAAGCTTATCGACAGACACTATTACTGGCAATAATATACAACTCACAAATGTTAAGGACCACTGGCACGTTTGGGGTGTGAAAGACAAAGCCTACAGTAAAATAAATCAAGGTGGAATGAAAAAGAAACTGTGAAGCGAAACTTTACACTGTGCTTGAATGACCCGTAGTTGTTTTGCTCTCGCTGCCTATCTGTATCTGTGTCCAACAACAATTAATTTGGATTACAACAACGGGAGGTGTTTTACTGTCCATATCTTGAAATAAAACCAGTTGACAAATTTTCTCAAACATTATCGTCAATTATGCAGAGAAAGAAATTACAACATGAACAGTGGTAATTGCTGTGGTTGGCTGCTGACAGCGATTTCCTCTTCCGCCCTTAGCATTTTTGTGAGCAGTACTCTAACATACTTCAGGCAGTCTGATTCTGACAACAAAAAACAGTTCACACGACAGTTCACAACTGAAATTTAAAAAATCATGCTCTTCACACCATCTATGTTGAGCAGCTTTTTTGTGAGTAGTATTCTAACGTACTTCTGGTAGTCTAATTCTGACAACAAAACAATGTACAATTGATATATAAAAAATCATGCTTTTTATACCCATCTATGTTGAGCATCTCTTCTAAAATCCTTTTTTCAATCACAGGAAGAAAGGGAGGGTGGGGAAAGCGAGCTTTCATTCTTTCACTGATGATGCAAGGAATTAGTTCAGGAGTTTCACGGATTGTACAATTACCAACTGTTTCGTAACAGCGATGAAATAATCTCACCAATCGTGTGAAAAACTGTGCAGACGGGAACAGTCTCCGCTCTGTCACTGCCATTTCATTCCAGACACTAGTACTATTGCTATGGATAAGGTCCTTTGTAGCGGAACACTATCGCCTCTTTAACTACTGTTCTAGTCAAGACACTAATACTGTAGACTTGAGTGAGGGAAACAAGTTTAGCACCTGACTGCCATTCTACTGCAGAGACTTTGAGCATTTGTAGACTCCTTCAAGAGTGTAGCGATCTCCATTTCTTGTGCACTGGTGAACTCCGTGACATTGATAGCATCTGAAGTGGCCATGTCTGAGGTGCCAGTCAAAGGCGCATTGCTGGAAGTGGAGTGGATTCTGGCTGAATGCCCATTAGAAGCTACGCTGGATGTGTTCCTATGACTCCGTCCACTCCTGGCCTGTGTGTAAGCCCGGTGACAAAGGGTACAGTTGATGACCTCGTCAAAGGCTTCTGCTAGCTGCGGAGCCAGTTTGGAATAGATGACCGGGCGGGCGGCCTTGTCCGCCATCATCAGACACAGCAGATAGTTCCGAGCAATGTACAATGACACCAATGCTTCCTCATCGGGAAATTCCTGCTGCCCTGCCTCCGACTCCTTGTACAGCACATAGAGGTCAAAGATACGGAAAGGCATCTGGCAGATGGCAAAACTGGCCACAATGACAGTCACTAGCTGCGACATCTGCTTCTCCCTGCTGGAGTAGCTGTCTTCAAAGTACCGTTTGCTGACCACGTGGGCCATGATATAGAAGGCCACAATGATGACCACGGGCACGAAGCAGGTGAAGGAGTTGGTCAGCCAGACGTCCTTCTCAATGTCGGTGTCCAGCGAATAGTGGCACAGCCCTGCCACCTCCTCCACCGTCATCAGGAAGGGAATGGCAGCCAGCAGGGCGATGACCCACAGCAACACATCACACACCACTGTCTGAACTGGGGTAGGTGGGCTGACACCCCGGGTAGTCACCAGGATGGCACGTAGCACGGCCAGCACCACCAAGTGATAGGCTGCCACAAAGCTGGCTCCCACCTCGATGTACCTGCAACAGTCGGGAATAACTATGGTAACTAAAATATCCAGCTTGCCTAAAATCTTAGAAAACAACCTGAACTGCTTGCAAATGTTTGCTACGTAAGTGTAGAGATATCCCTGATCATCTTAAATCAGGCATCAGTTCACTAGCATCTTTCGATTTTTGTAACAGTAACTCCAGGCACATCAGAAAACGGTGTTATCATCCCTGACATATGCCAGATGATATAACTGCCTATGTTTTGTTTAGACTACAAGATATTTGGGAAGGTAGGCTGCATCATCTGACTTTTGCGGGGAAAAAAAATACCCGTAAATAAGACCCTATGGAATATTGGATGCATTAATTTCACTGCATACAATTACGAAGATGGGAAGTGTTTCTCATACTTCCTGTTAAGCTAGATATTCTTACCATGACAAACTCCTGCAAGTTGTGGCATTTGGATTGTTCTACTTCACAAAATTTCTTGTGACTACCATGGCAGCAAAACCGCCCACTCACTGTCTTTCGTCTCTAGCAGACGATGTGAGGTCGTTTCTGCTTCCTCCTCTTTCCATGGCCTACACCAAAGTACCCCCGTGAACCGCAACAACGCCAGATGGGCACGACAGGACTCTGAATTTGATATGTTTAAGTGTATTTAGCCTAGCAGCAAGTATGAGAAAAACTTTCAATTTTCGCGGCATATACTGTGCCAGGCCAAACTCTTGCAGAACTGAAGGTAGTAGGAGGACAGCAGACTGCCCTAATGGTTCCGGAGGTGACCGGCAGGAGTGGATATGTCTGAGTTAGCCACGCTGAAGGAGATCCCCTTGGACCCATCAACTCTGGTCATCTGGATATCCCAAAGGCACAATGATGATATTCTCCAAGCAGCAGAAAGCTGCCTTCACCACATGGCGCAAGGGTATCAAGCGTTGGAATGCAGCCAAAGTGACAGTCGCTCTTTCCTCACCTCTGGCTGAGGTCTGAAGTTTAGCCTAGGAGTACGCCACGTAAACAGTGTCAGTGAGCCACCTGGAGATGGTGTCTGCCGTTATGTCCTTCTTACTGACAATGCTCACAGACATGAGAAGATGTCATTGGAAGGAGCAACGCGGGCGGGGCCTCTCCCACAAATTGTGCAGACACAGCGATGGGCAAATTGTCATGTTCTCCCAACCGTCCTTCCCCCGAGCCAGAATATTAAAGAGCACCTAAGCCAGTGGGAAGATGCCAGTGGTGGAATGGAACTAGAGTTGTCTTCAAGTTTCTTGAGGACAGTCAGTCAAACACACAGTACAGTACGCAGGAGTTTGAGGTTCAGAGAAAAGGTTCAAACAACAGTTTAAAGACAGTTTCAGCCCACCATTGGAGAAGGTTGGTTCTCCTGCCTCTGCATGCAGACTGTATACACGGGTGGTGCGGAAAGCGCCCAGAGCTGAAGTTCCTAAATGGTGAATGGGATCCAGAAAACTATGTTGACAGAGCTCAGGCTTTCTACACTACAAGACAAAGATAACTTGATGTCTTCAAACTGATTTCATCTGGCGAATAATGCTGTCTTCCATTAACAGAACTAGTTTTCCATGACGAATGCTTCTGGGAGGAATATAGAAATAGTTAGATTCAATCTGCCTTTTTTTTCACAGAACACTGATCATATATCATTGTCATAAGTGTGAACAGTTTGTTCCACCACTGTTATCTTGAGAGGGAGCCAAAGCGCCGAAAACAGAAATTAAAAAAAAAGAATCTGTTGAAACTGTCCACCATTACGTTCGGGGAATAACTGGCAAGCTTTTCATGGAATCAGCTTACAGTGTTAATGATTCGCCACATATGAAAACTATCTTTGATGTTTTCTATTAACCACATATGAAAACTATCTTTGATGTTTTCTGTTAGCCACATATGAAAACTATCTTTGATGTTTTGTATTAGCCACATATGAAAACTATCTTTGATGTTTTCTATTAGCCACATATAAAAACTATCTTTGATGTTTTGTATTAGCCACATATGAAAACTATCTCTGATGTTTTCTATTAGCCACATATGAAAAACTATCTTTGATGTTTTCTATTAGCCAGTCAAACAGCGGCTTTGGGAATTTTTCTGCTAAAAAAGTACACATAATTACACTGAAGCCTGAATTTCAAAACTATTTTTCTTGTTTCAAATTTTCTTTTTATTTCAGCTTCATCAATCTTTTTTTGTATGCCAGGGTGGAATTGTAGACTGCTCTGCTAAAAGACCGAAAGAGAGGGGAAAGGAGGAGGAAGGAGAAATGAGAGAGAGAGAGAGAGAGAAAGAGAGAGAGAGAGAGAGAGAAAGAGACAGACAGAGACAGAGAGAGACATTTACAGAGACAGAGCATAACCAAATAAAATCGCTTAAGCAGTCAATTACAACGAAAGTTCAACTTAATCGGATTCCTCCACTCAGTTTTAGAAGAAAAAATCTACACAGTGAAATACAAATTTATCAAAACCCAGTCCTTTGCAATGTGTATGCCAGAGACAGAGAGAGAGAACATAATCAAATAAAATCACTTGAAGCTGTCAATTAAAACCGAAGTTCAACTGCATCCGACTTCTCCTTTCAATTTAGAAGAAATTTCTACACAGTGAAATAAAAATCACAACCCAGTACTTTGCAATTATGTATGTCACACACACACACACACACACACACACACACACACACACACACACTCACGTACGTATGTGCATGTACACCCAGTACACACCATACCTGTCAAAATGTTGGCTATAACAAAGACGCAAATTACATATTGAATTTGGGTATCATTTTTTTTTTTTTTTTTAATGAATACCCTCAGGATAATGTACCATTACAAGAAAGCAGTGATGCAACTGAGTGGGAATTCTTGTGTAAAGTCCCGCACCCCCCCCCCCCCCCCCCCCCACCCCCCCCGAACAAAAAAAAAAGTTCAAATACAATCCCAAACCTGAATTACTACAAGGCTTGATGACTTGGAATCAGTCAGAGGTTTTGTGAATTCTTTCCTCTGCTACTGCATTAAGTACTGTGGGGTGCCTTTTGCCCAGTGAGATATTTGTGTAAGACAAGCCACTTGTCTGTTACCTGATCTCTCTGACACCTGACTATGACATGTTAGCAATGTGTAAGAGACCAGGTCCTGGAAGTCGCGACATACACACAGGCACACAGCAAGCTTGCAGGCAGGCAGATCGAGATGCATATGCTCACATACAGAGAGAGAGAGAGAGAAAGAAAGAGAGACAGACAGACAGAAAGAGACAGAGACAGACACAGCAGAGAAATTGAAAGAAAGAGAGAGACAGAGAGAGAGGCAGAGACAGACAGAGAGACACACGGAGAGGGAGTAGTATAACTACACAGATGCAGGCAGAGACAGACAAGCACATGCACATGTCTGCCAATCTCCAGCAACACATGGCAACGCCAGTGCCCTGTCCATGACCACAGATGCCGTACGAGATACAGGGACAATGATGAGTGCAGAATACTTGGACACAATCCATCTTTCTTCTAAAAAATGCTGCAATATGGAGAATATTTATTGCATTTCCACAGCCCACTTACAACGATGACATGAATGGCGAACTCTTTTAAGTCTGCACAAACATTAGGAGGGTTCACCAACCAGAAGGTGTACAGAAGGGCTGTGCTGCAGAGTCAGAAAAACAAAATTTTTGATCCACATTCTACCTGCCAGTCAACGTTGGGGCTCAAACCCATGACCCTCAGATTTATAACCAGGTGTTGTCCCACCAGTGATAGCCACTGGACTGTCATATGTAAACTTTACATGCCCCCCCACCCCCCCAACTATTTACACTATTCACACATTCATAACAAGTACATTTCTGATAACCTCAAACAACTCAAAAACAGATCAACTCTAGAAGCATATCATCTGCGGTTGCACAGTGGTTAGCGTCTCAGATTTCTGGCTGTGAGGTCGTGGGTTTCATTCCCCCCAGGGCCACAAAATGTTCAGCCCATGACCAACTCCTACCCGGTGTCAAGTTTACTCTGCGCTAAACTGGGAAGACTGTGGCCACACAGATGAGTTTCATCCACTAATGGATTCACCTCCGAGACCGTAGCTCAAATTTCCTGCACGACAATGAGGCAACTGTATCTCTCATGCCTGACTGACCGCCGGAACCTACTAAGAAAGTACAGTCCTGTGCTGCAGTCTCAGACCAGAATGGAACTCTGTGATGCCATTTTCATCATTCTCGTCCTCACTGACAGCATGTAAAACACAGCCTCAAGTTCGGTGGCCCTTCGTACCCTGATTTCACCGTGACCTCAGTTTCAACTTCCTCTCCACACCGGTGCCCTTGGTGAGCTGGAGTCAAGGTCACTGGAATCACCAGGACTCACTGATGAGTCTGAATCTGCAGATGAAAGGCACCTTTGAGAAAGCGATAAATATGGTTCTATTTTCAGAACGGACCATTATGAGCCCCCCGCCCCCCAAACTGCTAGTGAAGGATTTTGTTTTGTTTGTTTATCTATATTCTAACGCTTTCTTTCCCATTCTCATTTTTTCTCTCCCCCCCCCCCCCCCCAATTCCCTTCTATACCCACCCCAATTTTGTTAAAAAACTATTTTTCATTTACCATTAAAAAAAAAAAAAAGGTTAAATTTTATGAAAACATTTACATACATAATCAGCATATTTTCCTGCCTCAATAATGACACAGTGGGAATTAGGGAATCTGAATCTGAATCTGAAATCTTTAATGAGGATAACTGAATAAGCATTTCAATACTTTTTTCATCAGGTCCTCAAAAACAAAACAAAACCACGTCACAGATTAAACAAAAACCCAGACAAGAGCAGTATATAAGTACAACAGAGAGAGAGAGAGAGAGAGCGAGAGAGAGAGAGAGAGAGAGAGAGAGGTCATCATTGGGGTAATTTGAATACATTGCAAAAATATGCCATCTACATGAACAATAAACACTGGAATTTTAATTATAATAGCTTGAATAAGTAATCTTGATAGCAGCTTTTGAATGATGCCAAGGAATTCTTTGTTTTAATGCCATCAGGGATTTCGTTCCATTGTTTACCTCCTGAATATATAAGAGAAGTCATATACAGATCAGTTCTAGGACGGAGAAGTTGTATTCTCTCCCCTAAGGGAAGAATGAGGAAGAAGGAGGCAGGGGGGACAGATCAATAAATGTTCTCAGAAGCAGCACTATTATATACTTAATGCCTTAATATGTATCAAGCTTGTCCCCATAGTTGTATGATACGTTTAATTGTGGGATAAGCGGATCGAATCCCTTTAAGTATGACAGACTGTGTTGATAAAGGAAATCTTACACTGAGCTAACCACAGAAAAAGGTAATGGTTTTTACTTATAACGAGAACTATCAATTTGAACCAATCCAGTAAAAAAAAAAAAGAACAAGAAGTCAAATTCCTTACTGATAAAGTCCACACAAAATGAAAATTACTTTGGATAAAAATCAACAATCTCTCCTCGCTCCCTCTGTGTGTATTAGTGTGTGTGTGTGTGTTAGAGTGTGTTTGTGTGTGTGTGTGTGTGTGTGTGTGTGTGTGTGTGTGTGTGTGTGTGTGCGTGCATGCGTGCGTGCGTGCGTGCGTGTGTGCATGCGTGCGTGCATGCGTGTGTGTCATTGCAAAGATAAACAGCAATCAGAACAGCTTTAATACTGACTGAATGGACATCCGTAAGCTTATGTTTCAATACACTGATAGCCGACGGCTTTCCATCATACTCACACCATGCCCTCATCATAATGTATGAAATCATCAAAAATGCTGTACTGTGCACGCTTTCAGATCAAATTTAGATGTGTTTGCATCACAATACTTTACTCCTAATAATCCACAAATATGGACAACCTCATCCCTGACCTACAGGTATGGTATACACTACTCCTAATTCATAAAGTCCTCATCCCTGACCTACAAGACAAATAGCCTGCCTTACCACAAACCCATAGACACTATAGCATTTCTAACCCACAGATACAATCCATTCCATCCATAACCCACAGATCAGACTACCTCTTTACTAATCCACAGCAACAGACTATCTCACCCGTAAGCCACAGGTACATTCAGACTACCTCACCCCTAACCCACAGATACACACTGCCTCACTCCTAACAACACACTACCTCACCATTCACTCACAGATACACACTACCTCACCCCTCACTCACAGAAACACAATACCTCACCCCTAACCCACACACATTACCTAACCCCTAACCCACAGATACATACACTACTACTCACCCCTTATCCACAGATACACACTACCTCACCCCTCACTCACAGATACAAACTACCTCACCCCTAACCCACACCTACTACCTCATCCCTAATCCACAGATACACACTACCTCACTCTCACTCATAGATACAAACTACCTCACCCCTAACCCACACATACTACCTCACCCCTAACCCACAGATACATACTACCTCACCCCTCATTCACAGATACAAACTACCTCACCCCTAACCCACAGATACAAACTATATCACCCCTCATTCACAGATACACACTGCCTCACCCCTCACTCACAGATAAACACTGCCTCACCCCTAACCCACAGATACACACTACCTCACCCCTCACAGATACACACTGCCTCACCCCTAACCCACAGATATGCTACCTCACCCCTCACTCACAGATACACTCTACCTCACCCCTCACAGATACACACTGCCTCACCCCTAACCCACAGATATACTACCTCACCCCTCACTCACAGATACACTCTACCTTTCCCCTAACCCACAGACACACACTACCTCACCCTAATGACACACTACCTCACCCCCCTCACTCACAGATACACACTACCTCTCCCCTAACCCACAGATACACACTACCTCACCCTAATGACGCATTACCTCATCCCTAACCCACAGATACACACTACCTCAACCCTCACTCACAGATACACACTACTTCAACCCTCACTCACAGATACACACCACCTCACCCCTAACCCACACTACTTCACCCCAAACCCACAGATACATACTACCTCACCCCTCACCTACATACTACCTCACCCCTTGCTCACAGATACACACTACCTCACCCCTAACCCACAGATATATACTACCTCACCCCTCACTCACTGATACATACTACCTCACCCCTCACTCACTGATACATACTACCTCACCTCTCACTCACTGATACATACTACCTCACCCATAACACACTGATACACACTACCTCACAGCTAACCCACAGATACATACTGCCTCACCCCTCACTCACAGATACACACTACCTCACAGCTAACCCACAGATACATACTACCTCACCCCTCACTCACAGTTGCCTCACCCATAACCCACAGATACACACTATCTCACCCCTAAATCACTGATACACACTACCTCACCCCCTAACTACAGATACACAATATCTTACCCCTAACCCACAGATACATACTACCTCAACCCCAACCCACAGATATATACTACCTCAACCCTAACCTACACACACACTACCTCACCCCTCACTCACAGATACAC
The DNA here is from genome assembly GCA_016801955.1 of Conus betulinus. Classification (NCBI taxonomy): domain Eukaryota; kingdom Metazoa; phylum Mollusca; class Gastropoda; order Neogastropoda; family Conidae; genus Conus; species Conus betulinus. Next base: position 685,272 of record JADBJO010000364.1, on the reverse strand, counting down.
ACTACCTCTGCCCCTAACCCACAGATATACACTACCTCACCCTAACTCATAGATACACACTACCTCATCCCTAACCCACAGATACACACTACCTCACCCCTAACCCACAGATACACACTATTTCACCCCTAATGACACACTACCTCATCCTAACCCACAGTTACATACCACCTCACCCCTCACTCACATATATACTACCTCAACCCTCTCACAGATACACACTACCTCACCCCTGACATACTACCTCACCCCTAACCCACAGATACACACTACCTCACCCCTAACCCTCAGATACATACTACCTCACCCCTAACCACTACCTCACCCCTCACTCAAAGATACACACTACCTCACTCACAGATACACTACCTAACCCCTAACCCACAGATACGGTAAGGTAAGGTAATGTTGCTTACAGCCCAGCTGACCGCAAAGGGCCACATCAGGGCTGTCACCACATTAAAATCAACTCAGAAGTCATTTAAGAAAGATTTTTAAAAAAAACAAACAAACGAACTTTCACACATCTCTTTAAATGTCATCTTCTAGAAACACACCAGAAACTTCGTTAAAAAATCTTTCTTCCGTAAAATCTTAAATCAGATGAAAAATGTAATCTCTCAAAAAATCTATGCAAACTACCTCACCCCTCACTCGCAGATACACACTACCTCAACCCTCACTCACAGATACACATGACCTCACCCCTAACCCACAGATAATACTATCTCACCCCTCACTAACAGATACACAATACCTCACGCCTAACCCACAGATACACACTACCTGACCCCTAACCCTCAGATACATACTACCTCACCCCTAACCTACAGATACACACTACTTCACCTTCAACACACACAACGTCACCCCCCCTAACCCACAGATACACCCTAACTCACACCCAATCCACTGATACACACTACCTCACCTTTAACAACACACTACCTCACTTCCCTAACCCACAGATACACACAATCTCACCCAAACCAACAGAAATCTTAAACCACAAAATTTATGCGGTGGCCAGTGATCCAAGAACTCACTTGCTGACTTTACACCAGAGGTCGGTGACAGGAACAGTGGCCATGGTGAGGTCGATGATGTTGCGCGGCACGGCGATCAGCAGGCAGAGGATGTCGGCCGTTGCCACGCTGCCCAACACCAGGAAGAAGTCCACCCGCAGGTTGCCGTAGCGGAACAATGCCCCGCAGCATCAGCAAGTTGCCCAGCACCCCCACAAGGGCCGTCAGCCCCAGCAAGATGCTGGCCACCAGGATGTCCTGGCTCAGCACCTGAACCGACGTCATGATGAAACGGCAGGGGGAGGGGAGATCACTCCAGGCAAATGTTAAATCAGAGTGGTCATCGGATGGACATTGTTCATTTGAAATGTCAGCAAGGTCTGGTTAAATGATTCTAATCCACCTAGATCTCAGGGAGTCATTTTCACAACAATGTAAGATCAATTTCAGAAGCCAAGGGCAGTTCATAGAGCTTCAAATGTAAGCATTTGTAGATGGCTGTATCTATGTGCAGACTGATGCATATATATATAGCATATATGGGGTTGGTACAGTTTTATGTGTACAGAACTTTCGACAGATCATAAAGTATGGCAAGGATAAATGGAAAAAAAAAAAAAAACGGAAATGTTTTGCTATTGGTATGGTTCTCTCTGTCAATTTGACGCTTTTCCAAAACTTTCAAGAAAAGACAGCTCACAAGTCTCTTGCATACTTCACCCCAAAACAAGTCATTCGGCGCCTACAAAGAAAAGGATCATACAAGATGATTTTAAGAATGTTTCCAAGGGCTTAATCCTCGTACGTGCTGACAGAGAGCACTTTAATTAAGAAAGTTCTGTTAAAGACTGTAAATAAATTAATTAAATGACTCCCTGTGACTGGCAGGACCTGAATGAACAGGCTAAAACATTGTTCATTCTTCTCGGCTGTTCTTCTCTCCACAACAGTCTCTTACAGCAAGCAGCATGCTAGTGATGCTGTCAGTTACGTGTTCATCCCATCTGGTCGTTTGTGGATGCAACCTGTCAATGATGCCGACTCAGTAGCTATGACGGCTGGGTGACCATTCTTCACATATCATCTCTGCCGTGGTAGAGCAGGGATGGCTTGACCTTCATGTCTCCTCACCGTCAGGTTCCACACTTGAGCCTGCCTGGAAGCCGCCTGAAATGAAAAGATGTTTATAAACTAACATGAATATTTTGTGAGAATAACTTTGCTCTCCATCTGGAGGTGGTTATCATGGAAACGTAAAATTTATGAGATGACTTGGTCAAAAAAAAAACCAAAAAAAAAAATCTCATTTGCACTGTCACTGACTTAGTTTCCATGATACTGTATCCTGGGATCAATGGAAATAAAGCATGCAACTTGAAAATAATCATGGCTGCAAATGAAATGGCAAGATTCTAAAACTCAATGATCACACCATCAGACAATAATAAATTGTATATACTTGCCACCTCCGACCAGTAAACCACCACCCATCATCAACGTTTTCATTCGTGTCCTGCATAAGCGCCTGCCTATCTCTCTGACCTGCTCAAAATATATCTTCTGTTCTTCCTCTGACGACAAAATTTTTCTAATTCCCTCATACAACTGAAAGCAACATGGTCCTAGGGCATTCTCATTTTCTGCAGTGACATTCAGGAATTTGCTACCTTTCCAACTAGGTCATGCCCATTCCTTCATGACTTTCAAGTCTGCACTTAAAACGAATCTGTTTAAATGCCAGTTGCCAAACACCACTTGAAGCATTACTAAATTGCTACCTGTCACTTGCACACCTTGCTGTTCACCATGTTATACAGTGCATATGTCTATAACATGTATGCAACACTGTGTGCCTCAGTGTGTGTGTGTGTGTGTGTGTGTGTGTGTGTGTGTGTGTGTGTGTGTGTGTGTGTGTGTGAGTATGCGTGTGTGTGTTTGTGTGTGTGTGTGTGTGTGTGTGTGAAGAGACAGAGTGTGCGCAGGTGAGTGCATTTTTTTCCCATGACTTACAAACGCAGAATTGTGTGCATGCGTGCGTGTACCCTGGGTATATTTAAGATACTGATGCATTAAAACCTGTAAAGCACCCTGTAGCCTGCACTGCTGGGATGGCCGCCACAGAAATTGTTCTCATTCTTCTTATCAAACACCACTCAATGCATGAATGTCCACAGGAACTAAACATGACATCCTCATACAGCAATTGATACAAACAGTCTCGAATTCTTTTCACCTGACAAGGGAATAGTATGACCAGGCAAACTTGTTTTCTATATCCCTCGCCCTAGCAACGCACACACACACACACACCCCCCACCACCCCCCCCCCCCCCCTCAATAAATATGTGACCTTTTCACAACAATGTTTAGAATATTCACGAACAGATGACAGAAGTTGGAAGTGGTGTCAGTCGAATGGCCATTTTAGGACTGTCAAGTCGAAGTCAATGCTAAGAATAGAATATCACACACATGTACACAAATGCACATGCATGCACACGTACAAACGCACACACACATGCGCGCGCGCACACACACACACACATGCATGCACACACACACACACACACACACACACACACACACACACACACACACACACATCATCATCATCATCATCATCATCATCATCATCATAACTGGTTTTTTGTTTTTAAAACATGCCAGAATTTCATGAAAAATCTTTCTTTCTTCCATAAACCTGGATGAAAAAATGTAAATCTTT
>JADBJO010000364.1:674022-676522 GCA_016801955.1 Conus betulinus | reverse complement strand
CATCTTGGGTAATTCAAGTCATGACTCACTTGACAGGCTAACATCTTGGGTAATTCAAGTCATGACTCACCTGACAGGCTAACATCTTGGGTAATTCAAGTCATGACTCACCTGACAGGCTAACATCTTGGGTAATTCAAGTCATGACTCACTTGACAGGCTAACATCTTGGGTAATTCAAGTCATGACTCACTTGACAGGCTAACATCTTGGGTAATTCAAGTCATGACTCACCTGACAGGCTAACATCTTGGGTAATTCAAGTCATGACTCACCTGACAGGCTAACATCTTGGGTAATTCAAGTCATGACTCACCTGACAGGCTAACATCTTGGGTAATTCAAGTCATGACTCACTTGACAGGCTAACATCTTGGGTAATTCAAGTCAAGACTCACCTGACAGGCTAACATCTTGGGTAATTCAAGTCATGACTCACCTGACAGGCTAACATCTTGGGTAATTCAAGTCAAGACTCACCTGACAGGCTAACACCTTGGGTAATTCAAGTCAAGACTCACCTGACAGGCTAACACAACAGGGAACTGTCCAGTGACAACAGGGAACTGTCTACACTGGGGGCAAGGAAGCACAAGTCTTTAGTAATACAGTTCATATTAATCACAGGCGACTCTGACGTCAGAGAACCTTGAAAAGGCTCAATGACACAGACATCCCTTTACGCTCTGCTGCAGGATTTCTGAGGACTGTGGCAACAGACAGGCATGAGATTCCATACCTGGCATATTTTGAAGCTGATGGCAGTGACCGTTGTTGGAAGGGTTGCCTAGGATAGAGGGACCCTAGTTTTTTGTTTTTTTGTTTTTTTTTTTTTTTTTTTTTTGCTGTCCCAACCTCTGCGCCACCTCAGAGGCAGTGCACCCACGCCGCTCATTCCGACACCCTGTCCACAGCCCACTGCCCGGTCGGCCCCGCTGCAGCCCCGGCACCGGCAATCCACAGGCAGCAGTCAATGTCAAGTCGTCAAGAGGCAACCCACCGGAGGAGACACTGCACTGCCGCCGAGTCACTTCAGTGGTGTTCAGTGGCGCCTGTTCTGATCTAACATACGCAGGACACCACCTACTAAGCCCCCTACTGACGACAATAATTGCTTAGTCGCGGAGCCGGTGAGAGTGAGCCCTCCCTCCGGAGGGCGCCACCACGTCCGTCCAACGACAGCCCCCATGGACTCGCCGATACCGGTGACCCCGACGACGGAACCAAACCAAGGCCACAGACATGGAGAAGACATCGAAACTGAGGTCACCATGAGAGCAGGCACGAAGGGCCACAGAACCTGAGACTTTTTTTTTTATGCTGATCGATGAGAATGAGGATGATTATGATTATGCTACGGATTTCCATTTCGGTCTGAGCCTACATGACAGGGCTGTACTCTACGCTTCCTCTCATAATATATCCCGGCGTCAACCAGGCCCGAGAGATACAGAGACACCTGCAGTGCTGGTCAGGAAGTTTGAGCAACACCTCAGAAACGCATCCATTAAGTGGATGAAACTCGACTGTGTGGTCCCAGTCTTCCCAACTGTGTCCGCAGCAAACTCAACTCTGGGTAGGAGCCGGTCGGGGCAGAAAAACCCACATGACTTCTGATGGGATTCGAACCCACAACCTCCCAGCCGGAGTCCGCGACGCTAACCACTTCGCCACGGCAGCTGGTGAGGGACCCTAGTTTGATATGAGGTAAAATCGCCTGACCTGGATTCCATGCTGAAGTCATCCTGGGGATGAATGTCTTCAGCCAGGTGAGTCATGGGACATTCTTCTTGCTGTTGACAGTACAGGGTTTCCTACAGTGGCTGCTAAAACTCCTGTTTTGTCCTACCAAGATCATCAGTGTGTGCATGTGCCATCAGAATTGGAAACTGGAGAAAGCATTGGCAGATGGAACAAGTGCTGGCTGAACTGCATTCAGGGGAGACAGTTATGGGACTGCTGATTCTGAGTGACTTGACCACAGTGCAAAGAAACTTTTTTCATCTAATATCGCATGATTTTGTGAAAAGATGTCAACTGAAAGTACTAATACTACTACAGAAACTACTTCGATGAGAATATGGTGAACCATTCTGTTAAAGGCATCTTTTCAGCGCCGTGTACATGGCTGTGGGCAATAGAGTCTGTTGTAGGAGAGGTTTATCCCTCTTCAGTCAATCTCCGTGAAAGTTTGTCATCTTTGGATTACTGGTGACGCCATGGCTTGCAAAAGGTCAGAGTCAGGATTATGTCCCTTGTCCTGTAGATGTTTTAAGTGAGGCCTGCTACACCCACGCTGAAAGTGGCAGTTAGAACAGCATCTTTAGGCCATCTCAGACATGTTTTTCACAATGACCAGGACTTGGAATACATAGAGAGGGCCACTCACAAAATCAGGTTAGTAGATGATACACAGTCTCTGTTTCATCTAATCTCCGACTGTTACCACCCATTCAGATTCAGGAAGTGAAAAAACATATATCCAGATGCATCTGGATTA
>JADBJO010000364.1:664022-666522 GCA_016801955.1 Conus betulinus | reverse complement strand
GAGCCAGCTGGATGTGTGTTTCCAGTTTGGGGCAAGGTCGCAGCCAGCCGCCCTTTACGCAACAGGGCAACAATGGAGCTGCTGTGATCAGCAGACGTTCGATAAAATGTCGTTGGGCACGTAGGCTGTTGCCGCCGCCTTGCACTAGGCCTACCCCTGTAATTCTATCATTCGCTCATCCAACCATTTGGCGAAATGCACCGCCATTGCACGCACCGTGCAGCGTTGACTGACGTAGAACATGAACTATGCACGGTTGACTGACGTAGAACATGAACTATGCACGGTTGACTGACGTAGAGCATGAACTATGGACGATTGTCTGACGTGGAACATGAACTGTCTCGGGGAGAGAGAGAGAGATCCCCAGAATGATGTCAATAATTGTCAACGTCGACAGCTGGACATTAGCGGAAGGAGAGAGAGAGAGAGAGAGAGGATGCAAAACAGAGAGAGAGAGAGAGAGACGGTGGAAAACAAAACAAAAAGACATCAACTTCACACATAAATTCTCCCACACACTCTACACCCTTTATCCACCGTAAAACACAAGAGGAGATCAAATTCAAAATAAACGGTGAGCTGCTCCAGTACCCCTCAGCGCTGCGGATGATGAGATCATAAATGGGTACAGGCAGGCAGACGGCTGCAGACTCTCTGGGAACGTAAGGTGTGTCTGCCCTGACCAGGTCTTTGGGCACCTCCTTCACGACACTGCCCCCTGATAGAAGAAAACTGGGGCAACATGTGGTGCGCAATGCATGTACTGGCTGTCACTTAAAAAGTTTCTATTTCACCACGATTCCGCTGCATTCAGTGTCCCTCGGAACATTTACTTAGTAGCTACGCGTCCCTTGTGTGTGTGTGTGTGCGCAAATGGTCACTTTCATTATTGCACGCTCAGCCCCTGCACTACATACGACAGCAATCTTCTTTCTACATGCTAACAGATACTGACCATCATCCGAGCAGGGTTTCACAATCATCAGATAAGGATTTGATTTCCTCAGACTTCACAACGTATGGTTATGACCATTAGTCTTTTCTGCAGCTGGTCTTGACGTTGCTGGCGCTCTGTTACCTCCCTTCTTGTCCATCATCTCTGTCTCAACGTCCCCGTGCTTCTTGTCATTGGAGATCTATTTTCAGAGGCCGGGAGAGATCAACACTGGAACTGCCGTGTCCAATAAGGTGCAGCTGAAGCGTTTAACTCGTTAGGTTGCTTACTTTTAGGTTGAGAATGTTTTTCACATTTTTGGAGAAATAATCATGCCACAATACCCGACATTCTCAAATAATTTTTTTTTTCTCGGTTATTGTTTTTGTTTACGTTTGTTTAAGTAAAACATTGCTTTCATGGCAAAAATAAATAAATAAATGAAAGGTTTTGGACATGATAACTTCCACATTAAAAAAAAAAAAAAAAAAAAACCTGGTCACCGGTGATCAAAAGTCAAGGGAAAGAACTGCAGAGAGTTAAGCTGAGGGCTTGGCAGAGGGTGATCGTATGCCCTCAGGTAATGTTTGTTGCCATGGTTATGTCAGCCAGTTTACAATGTTCTCGCACGCGAATGTGCACGGATACACCCTCGGGGCTCTCCTGTGCCAACTAACATGCAGTTAAATCTGTATATGTCTCTGCGGCTCCGTCAAGGACTAAAACTGCATCCAATGTTGTGAGTTGTGAGTTCAGTGCTTTTTTATGATCCTAAATTCAGTCTGTGGACCTGCATATTAAGTAACTTAAAGTTAAAAGCCCTTTTTAAGAGGCAGCTCGAAGACATTTTTAGCAGGAAAGTGCATGTTTCCCAAAATTGAACAGACCCGATTAAATTGTTAACATTACAATTTAATAGCTGCTCTCTCTCTCTCTCTCTCTCTGTCTGTCTGTCTGTCTCTCTCTGTCTCTCTCTCTCTGTCTCTGTCTCTCTCTCTCTCTCCAAACACGATAAACGAATATTATATGTACAGCAGATACATAGCAGATGATTTAATTACAAAGGTCCCCCACTCCACCACCTAATTTGTTCACTTACAGTATGCATCATTTGTTCATTTGCACTTGCGCACAGACGACTAAAGGTAGAAAATCATTATGTACTTCCAACTACCCTCCATACAAAAAAAAAAAAAAAAAATGGTTGGTTCGCCCTCTGCCTTCTCCTTCTCTGCCCTTTCATTGATCTCTCTTACTGCCTGCCTGTCTGTCTGTCAGCCTACTTTCCCGTCTGTCTCCAGACCTCCCCACTACCCCACCTCTATCTGTCCGTCACACCTTTTCTCACCCCATATGTCTAGTTGTCCTGTGCACTCCTAGGTTGTAGGTTTTTCGTCTATGCGTCAGTCTTCTCGCACTTGTATACGTTTCCGTCTTCGTTTTTGCATCATTGTATTCAACTGGCTGTTTGTCACTCTGTTCAACACGTCTGTCTGTTCTCCATCTTTCTTTCCTTTTTGTTTTGTTTTGTTTCAAAGTGAGGTAAGCTTAACAGAGGGCAAA
>JADBJO010000364.1:619022-656522 GCA_016801955.1 Conus betulinus | reverse complement strand
TTAGACAGTTTAGGTGTGTGCTTGTTCTTTTTCATTATGGACCTTGTACAGTTTCTTCAAGATCTTGATATACATACATATTATCAAGCCATGGTCTGAACTTTATCTCTGATCCTTTCACAATTTCAAGCAATTTTACAGATGTTTTAACGGGGCGTTTCTTTACAGTAACCAGGGCCACCATTAAGCACAGAGTTATATGCGCTCCTACTGGGTCTATTCACCTTTATGTTTAGAAATGTTAAGAATAATTCTTATTGAGTCCACCAAAAACAGGACAAATTATAAGACAAAACATGAAGTGTGTCGACCCTTTAGGTCTTCTTCAGGCGAGATAAACAACATTTAGGGCAATGAAAACAAAGAACGGGCAATCACTGTTCTTCTCATATTCGGCACAAGACGGGTGTTGGGTTATGTTTAGTATAAAAGAAGAAACTATTCAGGTTTGTGACTAGCTCTGGCACACACATGAGAGCAGTCAGGATGGTGCAGTGGTCGGCACTGTAGACTTGCGGGTTGGGACTGGTTCCCACCAGAGACATCTATCTGTGGGATGTTCCGGTCCAGGATGCATCCTGCCCAGACCTGAGCGTGGCATCGGCTTGATTGGGAAAGTGGAAAGACACAATCGAGTTTCATTCACTTAGGGGATACATCTTTAAGACTGTTGTTCACATTTCCTGATGCTTGAGATGTCTTTGTTGGACATGGTGGATGCCAAAATATGTTAAGGAACAATGTGTAGGTGGTGTCTTTATTCTTGTTATCTAGGATTTTATCTTGGATCGCTAGTTCTTTTTATGCCTGGTTCAGCAAAGTAGGATGAAACAGAACAGTGGCTTGGTGATAGTGAAAGGTAATAAAGTCAAGCGCTGCAAATGCATCAGCCCTCCTTTACCCCAACATCCTGTCAGGTGAAAATTGAATTAGTACACTTTACCACTGACTGGCATTTTTGTTGGTGTTCTTTGTTGTCTGGTAAAATATTGGTTATTGCTAGTAAACATGAACAATGACCACTGAGCAGCTGTGAAAGTTAATCAGTTCTAGCGCAGGGTCACCAGAGCGTGGAAGTGTAGGGGGTCCTGAACAGTCTTGTCAGCGAGTCTGACCCGAGTGGAACCCCGTAGCATCTTCCTTGTCAGTTTGATCCTCATCCATCCTCATCCAAAAAATGTTGAATTCTCTGGACCTTGTGCCCTACTCTGGCTGCGACCTTAGTTTTGAGTTCCACGCCATGCCACGCTCATGGTGAGTTTGTGTTGAAGTCATCAGTGCTGCCAAATTCAGTGGCTGTCATTGGGTGAAGGTGATGACGCCCTTCAGCAGGGGATTCTCAGTCACATGTATTTAAGCATTTATTGTTGTCAGTGGACTTATCAGTTGGTGTCCTGAATACATTGGGCCAGAAACAGGCACTATTGAACATCTCTCAGGTGACTCTGCAGCTGTGGAGTGTCTGCTGTGTTGGTTGCTTTATGTGATGACTTGATACTGTTTGCTCCCTATGGGGTGCCAGTGGTAGGGCTGTGATAGGACAAAGCTGTGTGTGGCTGTGTTCAGGGAGCTGGAATGAGCGGCATGGAAGTTAATCAACTGGTGGGACACATGGGAGATGAGGCATCTTAAGAAAGGGCAAAAAAAGATAACGCATACTTTCAAACGATACTCCTCCACCAATCTTTTACACCCCCTCACATGCCCCCTCCACCCAGAACCTCACCCTCACCCACACTCATCCCCCACACACACCCTTGTTCTGTGAGTCTTTAACTCTTTTCTCTGACATGGGAGAAGAGACATTTAAAGAAGGGGCAAAAAAAAAAAAATGCATACTTTCAAACTATGCTCCCCCACCAATCTTTTCTAACCCCTCCCATGCCCCCTCCACCCAGAACCCCTGCCCCCACCCCCACCCCTCCACACACACACCCTTGCTCTGTGACTAGTGTTAGTCTTTCTCTCATTTCTGTAACCTCAGTGCTACTGGTAGGACATGGAAGATGAGGCGTAAAGAAAAGGAAAAGAAGATAAAGCATACTTAACAAACTATACCCCCTCCACCAATCCTTTGCATCCCCTCCCATGCTTCCCTTCATCCACCCCCCCAAACTCCCGAAACACTTGTTTTCTGAGTCTTTCTCTCATTTCTCTAATGTCACCACTCTACTACCCCAGTCTTCTCCCCTCCCTGTGTGTGTGTGTGGCTGTGTCTATGTGTGTGTTCATGTGTCTTGCTGTGTGGTTGCAGGCCTTGGTGGCCAAGGCTCTGAGCTGCTTTTCCTGCTGGCCACGGTGTGCGGTCTGCTCCTGATGGCACCACTGCAGCTGAAGAAAACCTATGGCATTCTGTACCTGTTGCTGGTGCTGGCAGCCGCCTTCACCATCATCGTCTTACGTGTTCATCATGGTCAGTGGGTTTGGGAGAGTGTCCTAGAGAAAGTGAAAGATGTGTGTGGGTCTGCATGCATGGATGAGGCAGGGGGAGAGGAAAAGGTAAGAATGGGAAGAGCAGACCAATAGAAAATGAATACCCTTGGTGACACAACGAACAGCAATCACATGCCTGTTCTGAATTAAGATGGTATTAATTTTGTTAATGTTAGAAGAAAAAGATAGCCACCACAAAAGATGTCACCATTTTCTGTCCATAAGGCAAGGCTTGAATAGGTAAGTGAATGTAGGGGGTTTTATTTATAAATTTGTAGAGAAAATAAGTTCATGAAATGAACCCCATACCATGGTTACAGGATGTGTGAACCTGTTTTCAACAAATCATTTGCCAATTTTGAAAGCAGACCTTTCAAAATCTGAAGAAGCTTGCCACATTTTTGCAAAGATCACTTTTCATTTGAACAATGTTAGTTATTTGCACAATGATGACAGGGAGAATCAGTAAGTGTTATTATGAGCTGTATTTAGTTTCTTGCTGTGCAGGTGGCCAGATCAGCGGAAGTCATTTCTGTTAATGACTGAGTGGGACATGATATTTTTTTCCCATGTCAATCTGTGGTGTAGTTGAGTTATGACAGATGGTGCATTCTGCTGAATGAAGGAATAAGAACCAAAGTTTTGCTAGTTCAACAGGGTAACTGGTGTAAAATTTAAATGAACACCATACAGCCTGGAAATATATACACAAACAGGTGCTCACACACACAAACAAACGGACATATGGAAGGAGTCTTATCGGAATGTAGTCTTTGCTGGGAGGGAGTTTTCACTGGAAGAGAATAATTATTGGGAGGGACTTTTATCCAGGGAGGGAGTCATTAATGGGAGGTAGTCTTAGTAAGGAAGGTGGTCATTGTTGGGAGGGAATCATTGTTTGGACAGAGTCTGCCCTAAGAGGTTTGGCTTAGCCTGTGTTATACAAAGATTCTGTCAATGGCGTCTTCTCTTTCTTGTTGTCCCACAATTCATGATATCTGTTGCTTATAGTAGAGACCAGAAAGGTCTTCCGTTAGTCAAAACATGCACCATGCAATAACTGACCTCTGAGTCTAGTCAGTTCGTGGGCTATAGTAGCATGTCTTGTTAACCGTGACATTTACTCTTATGAGACAGTGTAAAAGACTGTTCACTCTGAAACTTTGTATCAGTTCATAAAAGACAGGATGTGCACATGTGCACGCACGCACGCACGCACACACACACATGCATGCACACACACGATACATTGGTATCGGTGGTCAGTTCAAAATTTACGCATTTGTGATTCAACCAAAAGAAATTCTGAATAAGGCAAGTTTAGTCAGATGTAAATTAAGTCACCAAAAGTGTGTGATATTAAAAACAAGCATGTGCAAATACCAGTTCAGGATGTATGAAACCCTTTGTAATCCTATAGTTGACCTGTGTGTGAAGACCACCTTGTCAGCTGAACAGGGAAGATATTGACATGCTGAACTGTCGACAGGGGGAAACAGTTTGCCCTGGTTCACCAGCTTCGCCATAACCATGTGTGCCGCCTACTACCTGCCCCATATGTGTTTCCTGTCCTTCACCTATGGTGAGCTGTGTGTCGTCTCTCACATCATTGGCTCCGCCGTCTTCCGGATGGCCAGCTGGATGGACCACTTCATCTCAACAACCAGGTGAGGAGAAAATACAGTAAAGTGAATTTGAAAACGTGTTGGCCTTAGTGGCGCAGTGGTTAGTGGCTGGAGTCGCGGATCCAGGCCAAGAGGTTGTGGATTGGAGTCCTGTTAGTGCCATGTATTTGTGGGATTTTTCGGTCATGATCAGCTCCAACCCAGAGTTGAGACTACAGGCTTGACTGGGAAGACCGGAATCACACAGTGGAGTTTCATCCACTTAATGGATGCATCTCTGAGAGTGCTTCTCTGTTTCCTGACCAATGCTACAAGCGTCTGAACATCATGGGCCTAGTTGTTCTGAATAAGTTTTGAAAGTAAGCATAGAATGCAGCCTGTTGCGCAGTCTGAGATCAGAATGGAGGTCTACAGCATCATCAGCAGCATCCTATTCCCTACTGATCAACATATACAGAAAGGTCATATAGTCATGTGGCCGTTCATGCCTCGCTGTCATTGTGACCGCAGTTTCAACTTTACTCTGCAGGTTTGTGCCCTTGGTGGATTCATGTCAAACTCGCTGAAGTTTTTGTTGTTGTTGTTGTTGTTGTTGTCATACTGTGGCTAAAAGACTCCAGGGATCATCCAAACAGCCAAAGTACTTGAACACTATGGTACAAATGCATCAGCTAGGGATGAGAACATTGTGTGTGATCGTTTTTGATTACCCTGCCACGTGGGCAGCCACACTCCAACTTCAAGACTGATAATGTTATGCTAGGAGCTTGTCATGACTGAAGACAATCCCCGCATAACTATGCAGAGCATAACAACCTTTCGATGCAGCCTTGATGTTGTAGCCTATGTCAGTTGGTCTGACAGCCTTAAGCCAAGGCGGAAGCTGGCTGACATTGGCAAGTTCATTGGGCTTGTTGTTGATGGGCATATGGCACCCGCTGAGAGAATCACTCACACTTGCTGGCTCTAATCAAGTTGTTATAGTTGTAAGAAGGAAGCAAAGTAGGCAGTGTCTTGCATATTTTAATCAGAGCAGGTACCACTGAACACCACCGAAGTGACGCGACAGCAAAGCAAGAGTCTCTCTTCTGGTGGATTGCCCTCTGACAGCTTGACATTGACTGCTGTCTGTGGACTGCCCTCTGACAGCTGGACATTGACTGCTGTCTGTGGGCTATCCTCTGACAGCTTGACATTGACTGCTGTCTGTGGACTGCCCTCTGACAGCTGGACACTGACTGCTGTCTGTGGACTGCCATCTGACAGCTGGACACTGACTGCTGTCTGTGGACTGACAGCTGGACACTGACTGCTGTCTGTGGACTGCCCTCTGACAGCTGGACACTGACTGCTGTCTGTGGACTGCCATCTGACAGCTGGACACTGACTGCTGTCTGTGGACTGCCCTCTGACAGCTGGACACTGACTGCTGTCTGTGGGCTGCCCTCTGACAGCTGGACACTGACTGACTGCTGTCTGTGGGCTGCCCTCTGACAGCTGGACACTGACTGCTGTCTGTGGGCTGCCATCTGACAGCTGGACACTGACTGCTGTCTGTGGACTGCCATCTGACAGCTGGACACTGACTGCTGTCTGTGGACTGCCCTCTGACAGCTGGACCTTGACTGCTGTCTGTGGGCTGCCATCTGACAGCTGGACCTTGACTGCTGTCTGTGGACTGCCCTCTGACAGCTGGACCTTGACTGCTGTCTGTGGGCTGCCCTCTGACAGCTGGACACTGACTGCTGTCTGTGGACTGCCCTCTGACAGCTGGACACTGACTGCTGTCTGTGGGCTGCCATCTGACAGCTGGACCTTGACTGCTGTCTGTGGACTGCCCTCTGACAGCTGGACCTGACTGCTGTCTGTGGGCTGCCCTCTGACAGCTGGACACTGACTGCTGTCTGTGGACTGCCCTCTGACAGCTGGACACTGACTGCTGTCTGTGGGCTGCCATCTGACAGCTGGACACTGACTGCTGTCTGTGGACTGCCCTCTGACAGCTGGACCTTGACTGCTGTCTGTGGACTGCCCTCTGACAGCTGGACACTGACTGCTGTCTGTGGACTGCCAATGTCGGGGACAAGCCAGAATGGACGACGTGAGGGTGATGCTACTGAAGTATGGAAGATGAGAGAGGGAAAAAAAGGGTATAGATGAAGATTAAACCTAGATCAGAAGGTGACTTCAGTCATCATAGGAAAACTGGATGAAAGGATATACATGATTTTGATTGTTTGCCACACTCAGTTTTTAGAAGGTCTCAGTGACCTGACATCATAATACCCATGGCCATAAATGTTGAAGCTGACACTCTGTAAGGTTGAGACATACCAGACATCAGAAAGTACTCTGAACGAACATACCAATCCAGAGGTGTCATCGGGGGAACACAATTAAACAAACAGTTATATAGAAAAAAAATAAACTCTTGCTTTTATACTGCAAATAACCAGGTCAGCAACACATTTACACTGTCAGACATGACATTTTTGGCACTTTACATTTCCATTTGCATTTGCATGATGTAGAGATACATTAAAACATTCAGCAATAGGAACATTCCATGGAAAGTGGCTTGCTCCAGTGCAAATGAAAGACTGAATGCTCTTTTTTCCTGTAGTTTCCAGAGTTATTTGTCTATGTCATTCTTGTTGTTCTTAATTTTTTTTTTGTTTTAGTTTTTATGACAGTCCCTGTTTAACACTACATATCTTGTTTTGATTTTTTTTTTTTTTTTTTTTTTTCATGGTTTAATTATACTTTCATTTTAGCTTTTATAATTTTAACTCTCTTGTGTTTCAGTTTCTTGGAAGGAAAAGTATCCCCAGGTTTCAAGTTCTTCTGTAGTTCTATCTTGAAGTGTGCGTGTGTGTCATTCTTGATTACAACTAAGGTAGATACCACCATATGATATTGAAGCTTGAAAGTGGGTTCAGCAGTGTATGTTGTGTAATATGTTCTGCATTGTGCATGGCTCACTGTATAAGGTGACTGTGATTACAGCAGAAACAGTCATTTTTTTTATACCAGGAGAAAGCTACTTGACAGAAACATGCCATATCCATTTCATAATCAAAAGAAGATGTGCATTTTGTTTCCTCAAGTGTCGTGTTTGACTCAAAGGATCAGGTGTATCATAAACTGCTTTGTTCACTTCCTTCCTTTCCTTTGTGGACAACAGCCACGCCATCCTCCTGAAACAACTCTCACATTCCACAGGTTTTTTTTTTTTTTCTTTCTTTCTTTCTGTGTACGCAGGCTGATACTCCTGCGGACGCTGCCTGTATAGACAGGCAGTGGAGTTTTTGTGTGTATGACCGTTTTTCATCCCGCCATTAAGGCAGCCATACTCCATCTTTGAGGAAGATGCATGCTATTTGTAACGTGTCATCTTACCAACGGCCAAACTGGCCTTCTCTTCCGAAAGTTGGTGATGGGATTTTACGTGTGTGCAAGATGTTGTGCATGCGTTCACACATGGAACCTTGGTTTATAGTCTCATTCAAAGCACTGTATGGGGAATGGAGTCAGAACCAATGTTAACTCCGAGGGAAAAATCCCCCTGTACTGAAATTCAAACCTGCAACCCCAGGATCACGAGTCCGGTGCTCTACCAACTGAGCTTTTCTGGCCCCATTCCACAGGGTGACCTTGTAGTTGCCATGGCAACTTTTCAGGATCACAGAAGGTTGCTCCTTTGATGAAATCTTGGCGCCCAGTATGCAACTCAGGGTGGCTTGGTATTGAATTAGCAGAGGGATGAAAGGCAGTGCATTTTAAAATGGTTAACATTACAATGGTTGTATCCCCTTCACTTCATGTCAGATGTTATGAAATACATCAAAGGCTTAGACAGCATTGTTTCAGGCTGTACACAGGTCAAGGAATTACCTCATGTCAGATTGTGCCAGTTAAATGCTTACGTTGCAAACTGTTCTATGTTGATTTGTTGAATATGAATTTCACATTTAACGCCACTTGTGTATACTTTTTTTTCCCCCGACTCTAGTGACAACCTATCTTTTTTTTGTTTTGTTTTCTTGCTACCATGATCTCAGTGTGTCTTGTTCTTTTGGCAATGATGCAGGATGCTAACTGACTCTCTGCTCTCCTTCTCAGGACTGGCCAGTGGTAACAGACGAGATGTACGTGTACGTTTTTATCAGTGTAAGTACAGTGTGATGCAGTCATGGTACTGCTTCCCATGGACTAATTCGTAATGTTTCTCCTTTCCTGACCAGTCTGTCTGTGTTTTCTGTTGTAAGTCTGTTGACATTTGCCCTTTAATGACTCCTTGTCCATCTCTGCCTGCTTGTGTGACCATGATTGAAATCTGAGAGATAGAGAGAGGAGGAAAGTAAAGATGGACTCTCTCTCTCTCTCTCTCTCTCTCTCTCTCACACACACACACACACACACACACACGCATACACACACACTCACTCACACACACACACACACACACACACACACACACACACACACACACACACACACACACACACACACACACACACACACACACACACACACACACACACACACACACACACACACACACATATCCCTGCTCCCTTTCTCTCACTCTTTCTCAAATCTGGTTGCTCATTTTCTCACTCACCACCTGTCTCTGTAATTTGCTTGTTTGTTTGTTTGTAGACAGAGTAGAGATTTTTTTCTTATCAAACACATTGCATTATAACGAGAGTAAATCATTGCAGTATGAAATTTTGTGGGTGTAAATTTCAGTTGTGTTGTTTTTACATTGCACATGTTTTACCTGACTGATTATGTGACAGTTACATATCATTGTTATTCTTCTTGATCATCACAAGCAGAAAATTGCCTGACCTTGTGTGCCCTACTATGTCGGTGCTTGTACCTCAGAACTTCAAAACACGCTACTCCAGAAATCGCTGTGACTCAGATGTTAGGTGGGAGAAAGTGTTTGATGGGGCAGGAGTGGGGGCTTCAAGGGCGGTGGGGGGTAAAGAGGGGAAATGTAATACAAGAAAGCAGTGTCCTAAAAAAAAAAATGAATTAAATGGTGGGTAGTCTTATAGCTTAGTGCAAAAGTTTTAATGTGCTGACAAATAAAAGAAAATGCTGATTACATGACATACACAAGGATGGAGTAAACCGGGGCATGTTCAGTATTATTCAGCTACAAAGCTCTGTGTTCTTCATTTACAACAGTGGAGCAAACAAAACATTTTCAGTGCCATTCCATTCCATTACAGAGCTCGCTGTATTCTCCATTCACAATAATAGGATAAACAACATTTTCAGTGTCATTTCATTACAAAGCTCTGTACTGTATGCATGAAATAATGTGGTAAATAGAGACATTTTCAGAGTCATTTCATTACAAAACTCTATACTGTATACATGAAATAACGTGGTAAATCGAGACATTTTCAACATGGCTCAGATGCAAAATTTGGTACATGGCTTTACATAAAATAATGTGGTAAATCGAGACATTTTCAACGTGGTTCAGACACAAAATTTGGTACATGGCGTACAAAAACAGGATAATTCAAGACCAATTCAGCGAAATGCAGCAAGTCAGGGGCACACAGAACTGAACTCCACCCTTCTAACACCGACCGCGCTGACCGCTGTGCAGGTGCTGATGGTGTTTGTGGTGCTGGCCTTGGCTCTGGTGCTATACTGGGACTGGTGCGACAACATCGTCCCCTTTCTGCTGGTCCACTTCGCCTTCTGTCTGATTGCCGTTGGGGTCCTCATCTTTCTCACCGGTCACAACCCCGCTCTCTGGCTCTTCTGGTTCATCTTCGGGCAGAGCAGGAGGGTAGGGAGGTCGTTGTCTGGCAAGGTGGAGGTTGAAAAGGAAAGTAGATATGAAAAGGGGAGTAGTAAACAGTAAACAACAAAGAAGTAGGGCGACTCTTGCTTCCCACAATGTAACAAACGCATGCCCACATTTCCAAAGGAATGCCGCCCACAACACCCAATCGTCCAGCAACTATGATAGCACAGAGCACGCAGAACAAACAAGAAACATCAAAAAAAAAAAAAGGATGCTCTAAGCCCACCCATATACCCAGTACCAGACATGGAGGTTATCGTCTGGCAGTGGTCAATTCAGTGGAATTCTTTTTTTTTTTTTTTTTGCTCATGTGGGGATGGGGAATGGGAGGGAATTAGAAAGAGGGGTGGGTGGGTCGGTTATGGATGAGTGGTATTGTGTTGGTGGTTTTATGTCATTTTGGTTTAAAGATACAGGAACCTTTAGGGAAAGGAACACAATGTTTGGAATCATAAGACTCTTCTTTAGGTGACTGGAAATGAAGGATTGAATCTTATGTCTCCAATCTTCTAAACAAGAATCCATGGTTTAAAATGTCGTTTTCTTTCTCAAGAGATTTCTGTATTTTAAAGCAATTTTCTTTTGTCTGAGTTCTGTCAGGACCAGTAGTCATTTTTTTTTTTCATCTTTTGTTTGTTTTAGGCTAATGCAATCATTGTTTAAGGTTGGTTTTCATTTTTGTTACTTGTTTCTTTTTTTCTATTTTTCTATTATGTTGTTTGTCATTAATTTTTTTTTTCATCTCTGGCTGCTGTAGACATGTTTTGTGAGAGTTTGAGCAAAAATTCTTTTTTTTTTGGCAACACATATCATCATACAGATGACTGTATTGAGTTAGTAGGGGCCAGAATAGCTCAACTGGTAAGAGTGCTGGACTTGTTATCTTGGTGATCCTGGGGTTGCAGGTTCGAATCTCCTCCAAGCTGTTTCCGTACAGGGGGATTTTTCCCTCGAAGTTAACATTGCTTCTGACTCCATTTCCCAAAAATCCTTTGAATGAGAGACTATTAACTGAGGTTCCATATGTGAACGCATATGCATAACATCTTGCACACATGTAAAATCCCATCACCAACTTTCAGAAGTGAAAGCCAGTTTGGCTGGTGGTATGGATGACACATCACACATAACATGCACCCTGCATGAGAAATGGAAAGAATGAAGGAAGTAAGGAAATTGAGTGAACGATATTGAACGATATGGACTGGATGACATAGGAAACGACTGAATGAAGCGCCAGCTGGCAGCTCTTCAGTCAGCACTACCCAGGTAGGCAGCCTGTTTTGTAAACACATGTCGATTGTAAAGCGCCTAGAGCTTGGTCTCTCTAGCTGAGGATAGGAGCTATGTAAGTACTCATAATAATAATAATAATAATGATAATAGTATCTACGATTGACTGTATAGAGTCTTTATTTACAAGTGTTCATATAGAGTCAGCATCCACAACAGACTGTAAAGAGTATCTACAAAAGACTGTATTAAGTCGGTATCTGCAAGTGGCTGTATTTTGAAGTTACAAATTCTCAATGAAATGATGATCACACTCTCACACACACACATGCACGCACGCACACGCATACACACACACACACACACACACACACACACACACACACACACACACACACACACACACAAGTAAACACTTTAAACTAGTATGCAAAACAGAAGGTACTTATCACTTATGGTTTATACTGCAGAAATTGCATCAATCAACAGATTCTGTATTAATGAAACAGTGTTAACATGGATGACAATGACATGATATGCGGACAGATATTCCTACTGGTCTGGTGGTCGGCAGTTTCCGTGGTCACCGTCATCAGTTTCTTTGCTGTACACTCAGCACGTCAGCAATAGGCAAGCTGGGAAGAGCGGTCGTGCGTCAACGGCGGTGCGCAAAGTGTTCCACCTGGTGGTGGTGGCGGTGTATGTACCTGGTCTGGTGGTGGACCCCTTTTTCCTTCTGCTGGCATCAGTGCTAGCACTGGCAGTGCTGGCCATTCTGGAGGTGGGGCACTGAGAGGATGTGGGTGTGGGTGTGGATGGGTTGGTGTGTGTGTGTGTACATGCGTGCATATGTGTGCTAGTGTGTGCATGCAAGTGTGCGTTTACACTCGTGTGTGTGTTTGTGCATGTGCGTTTGCATGTTTTTGCATGTGTGTATTTGTGTGTGCATGTATGTTTGCGTATATGTGCAGGTGTATGTTTATGTGTGTGTGTGTGTGTGTGTGTGTGTGTGTGTGTGTGTGTGTGTGTGTGTTAGTGTGTGTGTGTGTGCGTGTGTGTGTGTGTGTGTGTGTGTGTGTGTGTGTGTGTGTGAACTGTTTGTTGACAGATATCTCTTCTGTAACTGCTGTATTCATGGAAGATGGCAATGTGTTCAGTGACTAACATGATTGTTGACAAATGTCATATCTCTTCTGTAACTGCTGTATTTATGGCAGATGGCAATGTTATCAGTGTTTAACATGATTGTTGACAGATGTCATGTCTTTATGTGATTGACATGTCTGTGGCAGATGGAAAGCTGATAAATGACTGACTTGTTTATCGGAAGATGTTGTTTTTTTTTCATCAGTGAATGGCATGTCTGGCGACAGATGACAATGTGATCAGTGACTGATTTGGTTGCTGACAGATGGCACATCTTGATGAATGACTGACATGGTGGTTGTTGACAGATGGCACGACTGATGAATAATTGCATAGTTTTTGACAAATGGCATGTCTTGCAATTGCCTGACATGCTTGTTGACATTTGGCACATTTGATCAATGAGTGATACGTTTGTTGACAGATGGTTCATCTGATCAATGACTGACATGTTTGTGAACAGGTGACACATCAGATGACTGACCGACATGGTTGTTGACAGATGGTACATCTGACAAATGTCTGACATGCTTGTTGACATATGGCATATCTGATCTGTGAGTGACATGTTTGTTGACATATGGTACATCTGATCAATGACTGACATGTTTGTTGACAGATGGCATGTCTGATCAGTGATTGATGTGTTTGTTGACGAATGGCACATCTTATGAATGACTGGCACCGTTTGTTGACAGATGACATGTCTGATCAGTGATTGATGTGTTTGTCGACAGATGGCACGTCTTATGAATGACTGGCACTGTTTTGTTGACAGATGGCATGTCTGATCAGTAATTGGTGTGTTTGTCGACAGATGGCACATCTGATGAATGACTGGCATTGTTTGTTGACAGATGGCACGTCTAATCAACGTTCAGTGGATAGGGCCGGCAGTAGACACATCTTTCAAGTGTTCGTGGATGATCGAGATCAAGGGGCAGTACTCTTAACACACATTTACCTGTTGGTGGGATTATCGGTACCTCTGTGGTTGTCTCACAGTATAGTGGGTGAGCTGTGCCTTTTTTTTTTTCTCCACAATATTTTAATGATGTTGAACATCTGGCTTGATAGGACTTGTCGATCACCTGCGTACTGTTTATGCCCACCCCATCCAAGTAGTCACATGTTAATGGATGTTGGTCTGTGTATAAGTGTGTGTTTAATTGTATATGTGTGTGTGTGTAAAATGCATGTGTGTGAATTCTGTTTGTACATTAACTCAGTTTCAGTGTGTATGTGTATGGGTGGGGACTTGTCTTAGCTGAACTCTGTGTGTGTGTGTGTGTGTGTGTGTTGTATGTGTGTGTGTGTGTGTGTGTGTGTGTGTGTGTGTGTGTGTGTGTGTGTGTGTGTGTGTGAAAAAGTATTTGCATTCATGTGTGTGTGTGTTTGTGCGTGTTTGCGTACATGCATGCATAAAATTCCTTGTGCTTGCAGATTACATAAGATCTGATGAACGGAAAGAAGTGAAATAACTTGCAGCATGAAAATGCTCTGCCTACATGATATGCGAACTGTACTAAGGTATTATGAGTTGGAAGGCGGTCAGGAAGAAAGTGTGGAATAGTTCTTTTTTTTATCTGTGTCATTGTAAATAGATCTTATTTTTTTTTAAATGCCCCTTGTCTTTGTTTCTTTTTCAGTTGGTGATATTCGAAATTTCTGTGGTGTAATATCTCTGGGCATTGGTGACACAGTTGCCTGTGTGGTGGGCATGCGGTACGGGAACACCAAATGGCCTGGTATGATGCTTATAGTTTGAATCCCTAAAATGTATAAATGTTGCAAAGTTCCACAGAAACAGTCAAGAAATGTATTCAAACGATGATCTGACTTGTAATTCAAAGTTGATGATAAATATCATGCTATCTAAGCTCAGCCAGAATATGCTCCTGATGTTTTGCATTTTTGCACAATTTCTTATACTGCAGTTATTTCTGTAAGAGTAGCTGGATTACCTATCTGCTTGCTGGTTTGCCTGCCTGCCAGTAGACTGTGTGTGTGTGTGTGTGTGTGTGTGTGTGTGTGTGTGCGTGTTCATGCTGCGTGTGTGAATGTGTGTGTGCGTGAACACATGCATGCAAGTGTCGACATGAGTTTATAAAGGCAATGGGTTGCAGAATTAACCTTGGACTACTTGATTGTGAGTCGACACACAAATAGAGAGAGAGAGAGAGAGAAGTTCTTTAAAAAAAATAGTTTTCTGCATTATGAAAAGACTTTCGACTTATTCGAATAATCTTGATATTTTAATGCTGTTTTTGTGTGTAACTTTCACATGTTATCTGATTATCATGTTATCATGTTAGAAAATCTAGTAACATGATAGCATAACATGCAATGGTAATTTGGCACAGACACATAGAACACATGTACACAGTACATGGTAAAATCGTTGTCATTATGCCAGCTAAGAAAAGATCAGCCATCTGCATTGTGGGGACATGAGCATTCGGCACTTTTGAAGAGGGTGCAGTTTTGAGCCACTGTCTTGCATACGTACGCCATTGAAAGGAATGAATAGTCTGCACTTTAGGGCTGTAACCCTGGCAGGCTGGCAGGCAGGCAGACCAGCTCGCTTGCTGACTATATATTGAATAGAGGTGGAGACAGCAGGGATTTATGGGCAGGGAAGGCTTCCTTTGTAGAGACAGTGTGGTGTTATTTACCAGTGTCCTATTCATAGTGGTCAGGGCTTTGCTGCGGGTTATCAGGAGTTTCTGCCTTTGTCTTAGTATGAAAAGTCACTGTTGATTGAAAATTTGCAGTGGAATTTTGGTGGGAAAATATATTTAGTAATTTTACTTTTGAATTTGTGACTGAACACTAGTGACTTTGATGCTTGTTTTTGTAATGAAGCAAAATGTTTTTAACTGATTTTTTTTTTTTTTTTTTTTTGGCAGGTACCAAAAAGAGCATTGAAGGAACAGCTGCTTCTATAGTTGCCCAAATGCTTTTCATTGTACTTGCTTTTTATGTGGGTGAGTTTGTCAACTGCGTAAGTTAAATATCAGTGTATGAGCTGACATGTTTGCCCCTATGATTTCTTAGCTTTTTTTGAAAAGATGATAAATATGTTGAACATTAAAAAGAACTAAAGGAAGTTCCTGTATGGTATGAGGGTCAACTGAAATAAATGGACAGACTGGATTGAAGATACATTCAGTGTTTGAGTAAATGCCCCGTACCTGTCAATATTCCCTCAGTATTACATCTGTACTGCTGAATGACTGATATTCATCCATGTTGAAAACCTCAAATACCGGTTGATAGGCAACCAGTGGTGATATGTGTCAAACCTGCTTGACCAGCTCATCTTCTAAGGATTCTAAAGCGTCAAACTTTAAACTGCTGAGAGAATCCTTTGTTCATTGGAAAAAAAAAATCTTTTATACTTACATCATTTTATGAGATATTATCTGTCCAAACCAATGCCATCTCCCTTCTTTGCTTGATCAAATACAGTGAACCAGGATGCTCACTTAAAATCTGAGGAACAAGGGAGTTAACCATGCCTCCAGGCTAACTGATGACCAAGTGTGATGGTCCCTTGGCAGTACAGATCATGAGTGATAATGAACACAGTATCAGTTTCCAAACCGTTTGACTTAAGTGGGAATGTGGGAGGATGTTCTCACTTTTGGACACAGGTTAAGTATTTCATGAAACTATCTGTTGATATGTGTTTCTGTGTAACAGACTGTGGGAAGCAGTGCGTCAATGTACTCAATGAGGATTATTGTTATATAAGCTGTGATTTATGGAAGAACTGGGCTTCATTCTTGTTTTCCATTGTGTTAACCTCCTGTGTTCTATGCTTTGTATACTTGAAATGTTTTTTTCAATCGCCATGGATAGTCTAACTATTGCGTCCTTAAATTGTCAAGGTCTAGGTGACATACATAAACGTAGGGATATCTTTCATTATTTAAAACAGCAAAATCAATCAGTTTACTGTCTACAGGACACCCACTTTACCAAGAAACTTGAGAAATACGTAACTGCAGAATGGGGCTACAAATGCTTATTTGCCTCATATCGGTCAAATTCCAGAGGTGTAGCTGTATATTTCAAATAATTTTGAATTCAAAATAACAAATGTCCAACGAGATAAGGATGGTAACTTCATAATTGTAGCATTTAGTACATTTGAAAAACACTTTCTCTTGGTAAATGTGTATGGGCCAAATAAAGATGATCCACTATTCTACAGCACGCTTAAGAAAACATAAGGAGTTATGATACCAATGATATTATTTGTGTGGGTGATTGGAACATCACAATGGATCCCCATCTTGACTGTTACAATTATGTACACGATAATAATCGGAAAGCAAGAAGAAGAACTCATAAACATGACAGAAGAAATCGGGTTGGCAGACATATGGAGGGAAGAGAATCCGGAATGTAGGAGATATACCTGGCGTAAATGAACTCCACTTAAGCAAAGTCGATTAGACTTCTTTTTACTATCTGAGTATCTTATTTCTTATTATGAAAATTCTGATATTGAACCAGGTTATCGATCTGACCATTCGATGGTTACATTATGTTTGAAATTCGGTAAAAGTGACAAATCTAAAGGATTCTAGAAATTCAATGTATCTCTACTAAAGGATAAACAATATGTAGATGAAATTAATGAATGAATTTATTAAAATGTGATAAAAGAACACATAGTTGATCAATCAGCAATACAAGATGAATCAGTATTGTCTGAGTTAATACAATCTGGACTCAAATTTAAATTAAAAGACAAAGTCTTCCTAGATTTCCTTTTAATGAAAATAAGAGGTAAATCAATAGCTTACGCTACAATGAAAAAAAAAAAAAAGTCAGAAAAAGAAATCGAAATCACCAAAAATATAAAGAATCTTGAGAGGATAGAGAATAAAGGAGAAGCTGAAATAAGAATGATTGAAGAAAAAAATCAAGAATTAGAGCGCGATCAGGGATAAAAAAAAATGGAAGGTGTACTGTTACGGTCAAAGGCGAGGTGGATCGCAGACGGTGAAAAAATCTCGAAATACTTTTGTAACCTGGAAAAAAGAAATTATATTAGTAAACAAATGACCAGACTAGTGACCAAAGATGATGAAGTAATAAAAGAACAGAAAGATCTTTTAAACGAAGTTAAAACTTTCTACGAAAACTTATACAAGAAAAAGGTAACTGAAAAATGAAATGAAAAAAAATGTTAAAACAATTCCAAAGTTATCTGAAGATGATAAACAAAAATGTTGGAAGGGGAAATCACTTTAGAAGAAGCAAGTATAGCTTTAAAGAATATGAAACATGGCAAAAGCCCCAGGTACAGATGGGTTTTGTGCTGAATTTTTTAAGTTCTTTTGGAAAATACTTGGGCCATTGGTGGTAAGATCTATCAATGAATCGTATAGAGACGGAGAATTTTCAGCGACACAGAAGGAGGGACTGATTATTTCTATATACCAAAAGGTGATAAACCTAAAGAATTTGTAAAAAAACTGGCGTCCCATCTCCCTCCTAAATGTAGTTTACAAGATAGCTTCCTCGTGTATTTCCAAGAGAATCAGAAATGTTTTACCTTCTATTATTAGTGAAGACCAAACAGGTTTCATGGCTAACAGATATATGGGTGACAATATTAGACTGATTTATGATTTGATTAATTACCTAAATGCAAGAAATCTCCCTGGTCTGTTGCTATCTATAGATTTTGAAAAAGCCTTCGACTCCCTCGACTGGGATTTTATGTGTTCAATGTGCTAAGGGTTTTTGGTTTCGGTAACAGTATATGCCACTGGATAGAAACGTGCTATAAAGATATTAAATCAACAGTCACTGTAAATGGCCAGACTTACGCAATGGTTTAAAATAGAAAGGGGGTGTAGACAGGGAGACCCTATATCTCCTTACCTATTTATAATATGTGTAGAAATTCTAGCGATAATGATAAAGGAAGACAAGAACATAAAAGGTATAAAAATAAACGATATAGAACACAAAATAGTTCAGTTCGCTGATGACACTCAGCTAATAAACATTGGTGACAAAACTTCATTTGAACGATATGAATGTCCTTACCACGTTTGGCAGAATTTCAGGCCTACTCTTGAATAATGAAAAAACGCAATCAATATGGCTTGGGTGTTATAAAAACTTGAAAAAAAGATACTGTCCTCATCTGAAAATGATATGGAATCCTTCTAAATTCAAAATACTGGGTGTTTGGTTCACTCAAGACTTAAAAATGTGTGAAAACTTAAATTATAATGACAAATTTTCGGAAGTTAAAACATTATTCAAAATTTGGTCTCAGAGAAGTATAACGCCAGTCGGAAGAGTTGCTGTTCTCAAGTCCCTTATTCTATCAAACTTATACACCTCTGGATTTTGCTACCTAACCCTCCTGACCTTTTGATTCAAAAACTTCAAAAGATGTGTTTCAGCTTCGTTTGGAATGGCAAACAAGATAGAATAAGCAGGAAAACAGCAGTGAAGACTGTAAAGCAAGGTGGTTTAAACATACCTGATATTAAAAAATACATTAATGCTTTGAAACTTCTGTGGATAAAGAAACTTAAAACCACAAGTCATAAATGGAAGAACATCGTTTTAAAATTATACCCCTTCAGTGATAGAATCGAAAATTATGGACCAGGGTACGGTTCTGGATACACAAGTGTTAATTCATTTTGGAAAGACACGTTTACAGCCTATCGGGAATTTTGTCTTTGTGTGACACACCCGAACATTAAATGAACTACTTGTTGAACCCGTATTTTACAATGACATGATAAAAGTAGGAAATGCGGTAATCAAGCAAAATAAGTTAATCGAGAAAGGGATATTCGCAATAAAACACTTTTTGAAACCAAATGGACAATTTATGAACTTTAGAGAATTTAGCATTAATGTTGACTACACCATAGATTTTATCTCATACAATGGATGGATTTCTTCAATGAAACAATTCATAAGGAAAACGGGTATGAAAATAGATAATAACACAGAGACATAAGTCATAACACACCGAAGGCTTTAAATACTATTATGAAGGAAAATAAAGGAGCCAAACAGTTCTATGAAATTTTCATTCAAGATGAGCGCAAGCCAAATTGCTGCTACAAATGGCTAAACAAACTGAATTCTGAAATCCCATTGGAATAAAGTATTTACTCATGTCCACAAAATCAAAGATATAAAAAATTAAAATGGCTACAAATTCGAATCATACACAGAATTATTGGTACAAATATTGTCTTAAATGCTATGGGCTTAACAAACACGACAAGTTGTTCTTTTTGTAATGAAGAGAGATTCGGTCCAACACTTTTTATGGATGTGCAACCACGCTCAAACTTTTTGGACAGAAGTTGAAAAGTTATTTAATGAAAAATGTCGAAACACACAACTAATATCAAAAATCACACGAGATATCGTTTTTTTGGAATAGATCAACGTGTGAAAACAGAGACAGTTTTTGATTTCATTATTATGCTAGCTAAACTTCATATATATAAGTGCAAAATCAAAACACAAAGACCAAATGCTTCAATTTTTCAGAGTCAATTGAGCAATAGATATAAAATCGAATTGTTTAATGCTAAAGTCAGCAACGATCTAAACCATTTTCATGCTACATGGAACAACTACAGGCCAATGATTCTTCAAGAAACACACTTCCTTAAGCTCTTGATCTAATACACATTTTCATATGCCCAGTCTTCTTTCTTTCACAACCTCCCTCTGAAATGGAGAGAGTGAGGAAGGAGAGGAGAAACAGTAAGTTGTTAAATCTCGCAAAAGATGATGTCACTCTTTTTTTTTCCCACTTTTTTTTTCACGTTGTCTAAACTTATGTACACGTCTGTGTTTATCTTGCTTGCTTGTTTGTTTGTTTGTGTGTTTTGTTTTGTTCCTTCTTTAAAAAAAAAACTGTTTTTGGACATATGCCATTAACTGTTTATACAGAAATGATGCTAATGTACATATGACTTGGCGCACTGTCCTCTTTATGCGCATTTGTAATCTCTATATTGTTTGATTAAAAATGTGAAGGGAAAAAAAAAAAAGTATTTCATGAAACTGTTTTGATAAATCAGATTCTTTCTCCAAATCAATTCCTGAATAGCAAAATGGATATTGTAAATGCATACTCACCAGTTGCAACCCTCAGGGCCAGGAAATCCAACAGTTGTCTCCCTTGATTGACTTGAAGGTGATTGGTTCAGTCCTCTCTCTTCCTGACGATATATCAACAAAATGAAAATAACAAGGATATGTGCAAAACCAGGAAAGGAAAGTGCTTGTGTCAGATACGTCCAGTAACCTAGGATGCTGACAAACAACATGATTATATGAGGTTTAAACCAACAAGCTGCATTATCAGCAGAAACACCAGCATAAATAAACCAGAAAGTGCAAATATGTACATATCGAACAAGAGAATGTGAAAAGACATGTTTGAACTTCTTAGGTTTTCTATTTGTTGTCTTGAGTGTTGTTTATCTTGCCTGAAGAAGACCTAAGAGGTCGAAGTGCGCTGTGTTTTGTCTTGTAATTCATTTGTCCATGTTAACTGCAGAGTTATTTCAAATACCCTTTAAAATCTATTTCAATTTCCACCTGCAGTCATCTCAGTCTGCAACCAACTTAAACGCCTTGTTTGTCTTCTGTTCTTCGCAGGTGTGCTGGAAGGGTTTTCGTGGTTCAGTGCCTTGCTGGCCGTCACAGGGTCAGCCGTCTTTGAGGCCTTTGTCTCCCAGATTGACAATCTGGTTTTGCCACTGTACTGCTGGCTACTTTGACGCCAGCTTCGTCAGTCGCCGTGTGAATGGGAGATGAGGGGGGCAGGCAAATCCAGGCTGAAGGGCGAAGCGACGGAAGGAGGGAAGGTTACAGGTGGAGGGTTTAAACGAGGAATGTGATAAAAGCGGTGTGTTTCTGTTGTTTGAAAAGAAAGGATGTTTGCAGACATTCCTTCACATTGTGAAATCCCTTGATGCAAAGGACAGACATTAAGATATACTTCTTCCATGGAAACTGACCAGTGTGTTCTTCTTTAACAAGCATAATGGGAAGCATGACCATTCATGTTCATGAGTTTGGTTTTTATCTATTATTCAATTTTCAGTTGTTGGTGGTAGGATATCATCCTTCAAAAAAAAAAAAAAAAAATAAACACAGTTCTTGTTTCTTTTTTTTTTTTTTCCTTTTTAGTATATCTAAACTCGGTGCTTTTCTTTTCTTTTTTACTTCAATTGATATTCTGTCAACATGATCAATCATATTAGCTTTCTGAGAAGTGTAATCTGAAATATTTTTCATCCTTTTTTTTTTTTACCTCATGCTAAAAATGACAGATACTATCCTCAATCATAACCCATTTGTTCAAGAGGAACTGTGACTGACTGACTGAAACCAATTTATTGTCAGATTAACTCATGGTTGTACTGACTGGTACTGTGACATTGCCCTGTCATGACCTACTGGTCCTAGAATACTGTGACATTGTCCTGTTGGTGACCTATTGGTCCTAGCATACTGCGACATTGTCCTGTCATGACCTATTGGTTCTAGGATACTGTGACATTGTCCTGTTATGACCTGTTGATCCTAGCATACTGTGACATTGTCCTGTCATGACCTATTGGTCCTAGGGATACTGTGACATTGTCCTGTCATGACCTGCTGGTTCTAGGATACTATAATATTGTCTTTTTCATGACTTATTGGTCCTAGAATACTGTGACATTGTCCTGTTGTGACCTACTGGTCCTAGAATACTGTGACATTGTCCTGTCATGACCTATTGGTCCTAGAATACTGTGACATTAGCCTGTCATGACCTACTGGTCCCAAGATACTGTGACATTGTCCTGTTATGACCTATTGGTCCTAGAATACTGTGACATTGTCCTGTCATGACCTGTTGGTCCTAGCATACTGCGACATTGTCCTTCATGACCTGTTGGTCCTAAGGGTACTGTGACACTGTCCTGTCATGACCTATTGGTCCTAGCATACTGTGACATTGTCCTGTCATGACCTATTGGTCCTAGAATACTGTGACATTGTCCTGTTGTGACCTACTGGTCCTAGAATACTGTGACATTGTCCTGTTATGACCTATTGGTCCTAGAATACTGTGACATTGTCCTGTTGTGACCTATTGGTCCTAGAATACTGTGACATTGTCCTGTCATGACCTGTTGGTCCTAGAATACTGTGACATTGTCCTGTCATGACCTATTGGTCCTAGAATACTGTGACATTGTCCTGTCATGACCTATTGTTCCTAGAATACTGTGACATTGTCATGTAGTGACCTACTGGTCCAAGAATACTGTGACATTGTCCTGTCATGACCTATTGGTTCCTAGGATACTGTGACACTGTCATGTAGTGACCTATTGGTTCTAGAATACTGTGACATTGTCCTGTCATGACCTATTGGTCCTAGCATACTGTGACATTGTCCTGTCATGACCTATTGGTCCTAGAATACTGTGACATTGTCCTGTCATGACCTATTGGTCCTAGAATACTGTGACATTGTCAGGTAGTGACCTACTAAAGAATACTGTGACACTGTCCTTCATGACCTATTGGTTCTAGAATACTGTGACATTGTCCTGTCATGACCTGTTGGTCCTAGAATACTGTGAAATTGTCCTGTCATGACCTGTTGATCCTAGAATACTGTGAAATTGTCCTGTCATGA
The DNA here is from genome assembly GCA_016801955.1 of Conus betulinus. Lineage (NCBI taxonomy): Eukaryota > Metazoa > Mollusca > Gastropoda > Neogastropoda > Conidae > Conus > Conus betulinus. The sequence continues at coordinate 633,535 of JADBJO010000364.1, read as the reverse complement.
CCTACTCCTAGCATACTGTGACAATGTCCTGTCATAACCTGTTGGTCCTAGAATACTGTGACATTGCCCTGTCATGACCTATTGGTCCTAGAATACTGTGACATTGTCCTGTCATGACCTGTTGGTCCTAGAATACTGTGACATTGTCCTGTCATGACCTGTTGGTCCAAGAATACTGTGACATCGTCCTGCTGTGACCTATTGGTCCTAGAATACTGTGACATTGTCCTGTTGTGACCTATGGGTCCTAGAGTACTGTGACACTGTCCTGTCATGACCTGTTAGTACTGTGACATTGTCTTGTTTGTGACTTGTTGGTCCTAGAATACTGTGACATTGTCCTGTAGTGACCTACTGGTTCTAGGATACTGTGACATTGTCCTGTCATGACCTTTTAGTCATATGATACTGACATGGTCTTGTCGTGACCTGTTGGTCTTAGGGATACTGTGACATTGCCCTGTCATGATATTCTTGTCAAAGGGAAACCGTAACATTGCCTGTCATGGTAAACAGGGTTAATATGAACAAGCGTTGATGACAGCATGGAAGAAAAATGGCTGTACTGGACTCTGCTTTCAAAAGAATTGGAGAAATTTTCAAATGTGTTGAGTGGCAAAGGGGTGGTCAGGTGGGTGGGGGATGATAGGGGTACCTTGTGTGTTCATGCCTAGTCAGTGATGTCTTGCAAACTGCTTAACTAGCTTCCATGGATGCTGCTCTACATCTGCCAAACCATGGGTTTACTGGAAAGAAAAGGCCAATGGAGTATGCCAAATGTTGGGTCTTTGTGTAAATTCAAAGGGATGTTCACGACTTAAGTACCTCTGTGAAAAGATCGACTTTATAAACGTGTATGTGGATTTGACAGTTTTTTTTTTTTGTTTTGTTTTTTTTTTGTTTTGTTCTTCTATTCTTATCACTAAATATACAGTCCCTGCTTCCCCCAGCCCCTCTCCTGGGTTTTTTTTTTTTTTTGTTGTTTTTTTTTAAAGAGAGACTGGATTTTAACTTTGTATTTCAGATGTACAAGTACCTTTTTTTTAAAAGCTTTTTTGCTTTTGTGCTTGTGCACTTGTAGGGATGTGTGTGTAATGTGATATAGTACACGTCAATATAAAGGAGCAATGTGACATTTGCTATTTCGTTTCCTCTCTTTTTGTTTGAGAGAGGAGTGGAGATAGAATGAAACACTGATAGAGTGAAAAACATCAGTGTGTGTGTGTGTGTGTGTGTGTGTGTGTGTGTGTGTTTTGTCTGTAGGGGGGTAGGGCAGGGGCAAGGACAAGGGATAGCGGTGTCCAAGGTGTATATATGATTCTGTCTATGAGATTGAGGTTTCAGAGAGTGTGTTTAAATCTACACGAGTCTGTGTGTTCATGTTACATGGCTCGGTTATGACTAGGGTCCACAAGTGATAACTGGCACAATCAGCACAATCATGAAATGTGTTAATTGATTTGACTCTCTCAACAAGTCATTTGTCTTCACACATAAGTGTTGCTTGATACTATGCGTAGTATGTAGTATGCGTAGTATCTGCTGTCAAGTGTTTTCTTATTTTCATGTTGATGTTTCGTGTGTGAGTATGCAGGAGATGTTACAATGTGCATTTTCAGTGTGACATGCTTCTGAGCGTACTGATGAATTGGGAGAGGGAAAAACGAGGAAGAGAGAGTGTAAGGTGTGTTGAGATCACATTGTATTACTTGTTATTACCACTGATTTACCTGTGTGAAATTAGGTGCTGTCCACACAATGAGTGTTTGAATTTCAGCATACAGCATCACTTTTTTTTTTTTTTTTTTTTAACTTTTTTCCCCCTTGTGGTTTTACTTTACCTGTATGAATGGATTTGCTAGAGAATTTGTCATGTGCCACAAATGTTTAATGTCTCAAAGGGCAAAACCATACACAAGATCTCGCAAGGCTATAGGAATCTGGACTTCACTGAGCTCCCTCAGGTATTATTAAGTTAACATGTTAAGTTACCGTAATGAATGAACACACTGACTGTAGCATCCTGACCCTGTCACAGTGGAAAGTGAACAGTGGTCCGGTGGTCCCATTTGATGGTGGTGGGTGAGAAGTAAGGGACTGGTTACCTAACAGCTCTTGTTTGTCCACATCAGAGGGAGGAAGGGTGACAGGAGTGACAGGGTGTATGCTTCATGCAGTGGAAGAACAGGACAGCCCATTGTGGCTGACATCATTGAGGATGAAGGGGATGATTGTGATGTGTGATGGACAGGAGATGGCAGTACTCTGTTTGTGTATTTGTGCATGTGTGTGTATATGTGGGTGGAAGACGATGTGAAAGCTAGAATTAAAGGAAGATAAATGACATACCGTTTGTAAACCTTGGTCTCGTTCTTTGTTTGGTTGGTAAACTGTGAGAGTTCATTTGAATTTAACTGATGTTCACAGTCAACACAACAGCATACAGTTCACTACAAAACAGTAACTCTCATTGTAAATCTTGATACCTTTATCTTTCTGGTCTTGTCAAAGCTTAATACAAATAACACCTTCTGTTGATTTCAATGCTTGAATTTACAGAGGCCAAATTTTAGATTTAACCTCCGTACATGTACAACCACAGACGTTGTAAAAAGAGGGTTGTGCAAAAGATGTGAGTGATGAGTTTTGACAGCAGCACAAAGACATCTCTTTTATCATAGAGGAATTTATCCTGCAGGTGAAGCTCTTTTTTCTCCTTTGCCATGTTTACTGCTAGCACATGCATGTGTATCTGTATGCGTTAGGGAGAGAGAGAGCAAACACAGAATATGTCCAATAGGTTGTGTACATGCATATGTGCATGTACTAGAATGTGCAGGTGCACTCTGCTAAAGCTATGTCATTGTGCATGCACACTCTGAGAGTGTACATACACCTTTGAATGTAAAAGCATGCTCTGGTGAGCTCTACAAACGCTTTGCTGTATAATTCATCTTTAAAAAAAGTTTGCAACATGAGGAAAGACTCTCAGATGATTTCAACATAGGTGCTAAGCACATGATTCTCTGGTGACTTGCTGCTCATGGTGATACAGACGATCTCACCTCTGTAAATCTGCAGGGCAGGGCCTTTGCTGTGATTGTCCTTCACTAAGGTCATGGAGGCCTCAACGGTCTCTTCCAGCCTGCTCATTCAGTGGCAGAGAAAATGGCATCTCCCAAATGATGCAAACCTGCAGGATTATGCCATTGCCTACCTAAAATAAAAGTGTAAACCATCTTCAGGTATGAATACATTTTTTGTTGTTGTTGTTGTTGTTGTTTTTGCTTTTTTTTCAGCAGAGATGTGCAATGAACTCCAACCTTCACATGCTATGGATCTGCAAAAAGGAGTATTCATGGCCTGTGTATGAGGATGATAACGGGGATGGGGCACTTTGCATAATCTACACATGGTCTGCTGTATCATAGAACTAAATGACCTGAAGTGTTAGAACGGACACCGTTCTGCCATATATCACAGAGTTAGATGACCTCAGTATATAAGCGCATATTGCTAAACCATGTCACACAACTGGATAACCCCCAGTGTAAAAACACATTGTTAAACCATGTCATAGAACTAGATGATCCCTAATGTAAAAAACACACCTTGCTAAACCATGTCACAGAACTGGATGACCCTAATGTAAAAACACACATTGCTAAACCATCTCATAGAACTGGATAACCCCCATGTCATTCTGACGTTTGAGGATACTCTCCACACAACCAAGGACGCAGCAATGAAGCCAGTGGGCGTGGTGGTCACAGCATTCACTTGCCGGTAGTCGTTGTCTGGAAATCCGGTGTCTGAGAGCTGGATGATTCGTGTGCCTCCTTCCCGCATGATCACCATCACACAGCTGCAAGGCAACGTCAGCACACGCAGGAATGAAAGCAGAAAGAAGGGGAAGAAATGAAAGTAAGAATCAAGGGTAGATGGGGGAAGAAAGACAGAGACACAGAAAGAGGGAAAGAGATGAGACAGGAGCCTGAGAGAAGGACAGTGGCGTCAGAACCACTGTTGGGGGGGGGGGGGGGGATGGGAGGGGTGCAGGGGAGGCACCGCCCTGTGCAGGGAAGCACCGCACCCCTCCTCCCCCATGAAAAGTTGGGGGGCGGGGAACAGATTACCATCTGGCCACACAATATTTGAACCCCAAACAATAATATGCTGTGGTACGAGGACCCCCCTCTTCCCCTTCTCCCTGCTTTCAGCTTTTACAGGAACCTAAAATGGAATTTGAGAGAACACCCCTACTGAAAAAAAAGAGAAAAACTTGGAAAATGAGTGTTCCCTCACCCACCACGTTAACATCTTTGTTCACCCCCCCCCCCCCCCACCCCCACCCCCCCATCCTCCCCTCCAGCTTATATGAGAATTTGGAGCATGAATCCCCTCATCCCCTCACGTTCCACCCTCTTTGAAAGGAATTTGGGAGATGAGAGAACATGTAAACATCCCACTCATCTGAATCTGCCTGACTCTTAGTACAAGATGACAGAATGGGAGAAACAGGAACTTGGCACTCAAGCAGCTCACACATAAATGGGCTGGAGCTGAACATTGCCAATAAAGGTGTGTGTCCCATTAACCCTTCTCAAACAGGTCAAATAGGCGCACAGCCCAATTGGTAAAAACTTAAAAAGCAAAAACTTCGCAGATATAAACAGAAACAACAGGACCAAAAGGACAGGCAACAAATGCCCCCTTCCCCCCCCCCCCCCCCCCCCCCCTCTCTCTCTCTCTCTCTCTCTCTCTCTCTTGACCACACACACACACACACACACACACACACACATACACACACACACACACCTGCAGCAGGTGTTTTCCGTTCGATGAGGGTCTACGCAGCCGGACGAATTGTGCGTGTCCACGTAGAAGTTGCCCTGCTTGTCAAAGGCCCCTTGAGCAAAGCTAAGCCGAGCCAGCGTGCGCAAGTCCAGACTCCCGATGACGTCACTGAAGATTTTGGTCTGCATGTTCAGCCTCAGCAGTTTCTGCCGAAATCTTCGGGACAGGTTCTCCCCTGAGAGTATCCACGGGGTTACACAGGACACAGAGAATGATTGGTTGATCATCTTTATTCCCAAAGGTTACAGATAAGCAAGAAGCTGCTTTTTTTTTTTTCATCTGGCCGTTGTCCCTTCAGGGACTAAGGACACTAAAACATTAACAGTTTAACAATATAAAAGTGATTAGCAAGACAGTGCTGATTTATATTATCATACAAGAAAACATGCAGGAACTCTTAACACTGTATGTCACACACATATGCGCGCGCAAACGCGCACGCGTGCACACACACACACACACACACACACACACACACACACACACACACACACACACACACACACACACAGCAGAAAGGGGATAAGAAGCAGCAATCATGATAGTAGTAGGCCTACAAGCACAGAAAAACGTGCACACATGCATACACACTCAAACATTAGTCACCATAATAGTATTGAGAGAGAGAGAGAGAGGGAGGGAGGGAGGGAGGGACAGGTGGAGACCTGTGATGTAGACGTCTTCTCCAAAGACTGCCATGTGTTCGACCCTAAACCCTATACGGTACGCCAGTACTTCTAGCACTTCACCAGTAGTACTCCGCACCTGCACACAGACACAGACACACACACACACACACACACACACACACACACACACACACACACACACACACATGCCGCCCTCCACACACACAAACACACATGCACGCGTGCGCCCGCACACACACACACACACACACACACACACACACACACACACACACACACACACACACACACAGCGTCATACTGCATCGCAATATCTGCAAAAAGAAACGTACGTACGTGTTGACATTTAATGCATTTACCACATCTAATAAAACAAATAATTAAATATATATATCAAAACTAGCAACTTTTTCAAAACATTAGATGTATGTTGAACGACCTTCAGAAACAAAAGCACCACTAAACAAATGAGAAATCCTCCACATATCCCAAAATGATGATATCTATTTCAAATCTTTAATGATATTATGAGAAACAATGGAAGTCATTTTGTTCTATGTCTTCACTGCACGTACCAAATAGCCAAGACTACTGACCTCAGTATTCAAGCTGCGGTGTTGTACCGCCCTTTATATTGGAGCTGTGGTCCCCCTGACCCTGACCTTGATATTGGAGCTGTAGTTCTCCCTGACCTTGATATTGGAGCTGTGATTCCCTCTGACCTTAATATTGGAGCTGTGGTCCCCCTGACCCTGACCTTGCAGCAGTGGTTCAGCTGTAGCTTGGTCCCTGACCTTGATATTGCAGCAGTGGTTCTCCCTGACCTTGATATTGGAGCTGTGGTTCCCTCTGACCTTAATATTGGAGCTGTGGTCCCCTGACCTCATTATTGGAGTTGGGGTCCCTCAATGACCTCAACTTTGGAGCTGTGGCACCCTACTTGCCTCAATATTGAAGCTCTGGTCCCCTAATGACCTCAACATTGGAACTGCGGTCCCCCACTGACACTGGAGCTGCAGTCCTCTGCTATCCTTAGTATTGGAGCTGCAGTCCTCTGCTATCCTTAGTATTGGAGCTGCAGTCCTCTGCTATCCTTAGTATTGGAGCTGCAGTCCTATGCTATCCTTAGTATTGGAGCTGCAGTCCTCTGCTATCCTTAGTATTGGAGCTGCAGTCCTCTGCTACCCTTAGTATTGGAGCTGCAGTCTTAGGCTACCCTTAGTATTGGAGCTGCAGTCCTATGCTACCCTTAGTATTGGAGCTGCAGTCCTATGCTACCCTTAGTATTGGAGCTGCGGTCCTATGCTACTCTGATATTATCGGAGCTGCACTCCTATGGTATCCTTAATATTGGAGCTGCAGTCCTATGCTACCCTTAATATGGAAGCTGCAGTCCCATGCTGCCCTTAATATGGAAGCTGCAGTCCCATGCTGCCCTTAATATGGGAGCAGCAGTCCTATTCTATCCTTAATGTGGGAGCTGCAGTCCTATGCTACCCTTAATGTTGGAGCTGCAGTCCTATGCTACTCCTAATATTGGAGCTGCAGTCCTATGCTATCCTTCATGTGGGAGCTGCAGTCCTATGCTATCCTTACTATGGGGGCTGCAGTCCTATGCTACCCTTAATGTTGGAGCTGCAGTTCCTATGCTACCCTTAGTATTGGAGCTGCAGTCCTACGCTCACCCTTAATATGGGAGCTGCAGTCCTATGTTACCCTTAATATGGGAGCTGCAGTCCTATGCTACCCTTAATATGGGAGCTGCAGTCCTAGGCTACCCTTAATATTGGAGCTGCAGTCCTATGCTACCCTTTGTATTGGAGCTGCAGTCCCCAACTGACCTCAATATTTGAGCTGTGGTCCTACACAGTCCTTAGTATTGGAGATGTGGTCTATTGACCCCAAGGTTGGAACTACGGTCCCCTACTACTGATATCAAGATTGGAGCTGCAGTCTTATACTGCCGTTAATATTGGAGATGTGGTCCCCTCTGACTTCAATCTTGTAGCAGTGGTCCACTTCTGACCTCAATATTGGAGCTGTGGTCCACTTCTGACCTCAATATTGGAGCTGTGGTCTACTGGAGCTGACCTCTGATATTGGAGCTGTGGTCCACTTCTGACCCTCAATATTGGAGCTGAATTCCATGCTGACCTCAATATTGGAGCAGTCATCCTTAACTGACCTCAATGCTGGAGCTGTGGTCCCTAACCGACCTCAATATTGGAGCTGTGATCCCTAACTGACTTCAATATTGGAGCTGTGATCCCAAACTGACCCTCAATATCAGAGTTGCCCCCCCCCCCCCCCCTTATTGACCTCAATATTGGAGCTGTGGTCCCTCACTGCTACTCCTTATTGGAGCTGTGGTCCCTCACTGACTCAATATTGGAGTTGTGGTCCCTCACTGACCTCAATATTGGAGCTGTGGTCCCTCACTGACCTCAATATTGGAGCTGTGGTCCCTCACTGACCTCAATATTGGAGCTGTGGTTGCTCCACTGACTTCAATATTGGAGCTGTGGTCCCTCACTGACCTCAATATTGGAGCTGTGGTTGCTCCACTGACTTCAATATTGGAGCTGTGGTCCCTCACTGACCTCAATATTGGAGCTGTAGAGAGGGGAAAGGAGGGAGGAAGGGAGAGGGTGAGAGAGAGAGAGGGAGTGGAGTGAAGGGGACAGGGAGTTGGAGCGAGAGAGAGAGGTAGGGGAGATGAGGAGAGAGGAGGGGTGAGGGGAGGGGTGGGAGCGAGGGGAAGGGGGAGGGAGGAGGTGGAAAGAGAGAGAGGCAGGAAGGGAGGGGAAGAGAGGGAAAGGATGAGAGATAGAAGAAAAAGTGGTGAAATAGAAATCAAAATAAGTGATCACTGTGGGAATTGCACGCGCTTTTGGTTGGAGCCCCCCCCCCCCCCCCCCCCCCCCCCCCCCCCAAAAAAAAAAAAAAATGGAGCTGTGGTCCCCCACTGACCTCAATATTGGAGCTTTGGTTCCCCCACTGACCTCAATATTGGAGCTGTGGTCCCCCCACTGACCTCAATGTTGCAGCTTTGGTTCCCCCACTGACTTCAATATTGGAGCTGTGGTCCCCCCACTGACCTCAATATTGGAGCTTTGGTCCCCCCCCCCCCACTGACCTCAATATTGGAGCTGTAGTTCCCCCACTGACCTCAATATTGGAGCTGTGGTCCCTCCACTGGCCTCAATATGGAGCTGTGGTCCCCCCCCTGACCTCAATATTGGAGCTGTGGTCCCTCACTGACCTCAATATTGGAGCTGTGGTCCCTCACTGACTCAATATTGGAGTTGTGGTCCTCACTGACCTCAATATTGGAGCTGTGGTCCCTCACTGACCTCAATATTGGAGCTGTGGTCCCTCACTGACCTCAATATTGGAGCTGTGGTTGCTCCACTGACTTCAATATTGGAGCTGTGGTCCCTCACTGACCTCAATATTGGAGCTGTGGTTGCTCCACTGACTTCAATATTGGAGCTGTGGTCCCTCACTGACCTCAATATTGGAGCTGTAGAGAGGGGAAAGGAGGGAGGAAGGGAGAGGGTGAGAGAGAGAGAGAGGGAGTGGAGTGAAGGGACAGGGAGTTGGAGCGAGAGAGAGAGGTAGGGGAGATGAGGAGAGAGGAGGGGTGAGGGGAGGGGTGGGAGCGAGGGGAAGGGGGAGGGAGGAGGTGGAAAGAGAGAGAGAGGCAGGAAGGGAGGGGAAGAGGGAAAGGATGAGAGATAGAAGAAAAAGTGGTGAAATAGAAATTCAAAATAAGTGATCACTGTGGGAATTGCACGCGCTTTGGTTGGAGCCCCCCCCCCCCCCCCCCCCCCCCCCCCCCCCCCCCCCCCCCCCCCCCAAAAAAAAAAAAAAATGGAGCTGTGGTCCCCCACTGACCTCAATATTGGAGCTTTGGTTCCCCCACTGACCTCAATATTAGAGCTGTGGTCCCCCCACTGACCTCAATGTTGCAGCTTTGGTTCCCCCACTGACTTCAATATTGGAGCTGTGGTCCCCCCCACCCCCTCAATATTGGAGCTTTGGTCCCCCCCCCCCACTGACCTCAATATTGGAGCTGTAGTTCCCCCACTGACCTCAATATTGGAGCTGTGGTCCCTCCACTGGCCTCAATATTGGAGCTGTGGTCCCCCCACTGACCTCAATATTGACCTCCTCAATATTGGAGCTGTGGTCCCCCCACTGACCTCAATATTGGAGCTTTGGCTCAATACTGGAGCTGTGGTCCCACCACTGACCTCAATATTAGAGGCTCGGTCCCCCCACTCGTCATCGAAGGTGGCCACCACCAGGGTGTTGTTTCTGGGCCCAGGGGCCACCACGGCACAGCAGAGGGTTGCCGTAGTAGTACCGCCCTCTACTGCTGAACGTGTTCACCACTCTGGAGCTGCCGTCTCTGTCCACCTCCAGGATGTACACGGTGTTGTTCTTGTAAGGCTTCTGCGTCATGGCAACCAGCCCGTTGCTTAGCAAAGCCAGTGATTTGACATCACCTGGCACAGAGGATGGTTTGATGTTTGACTGGTTAAGGTTGTGTCGTGTTTGATGGATGGGAAGTTGTATGGTTGATGAGGCTTGTCACTGGGGTAAGTGTGTGTGGCTGGCCAGTTCACTGAGTAGTAGTTCGTTTCACCCCAATCTAAAACCATAATTTGACAAGGTGTGTGTGTTGTGTGTGTGGAGAGAGAGAGAGAGAGAGAGAGAGAGAGAGAGAGAGAGAGAGAGAGAGAGAGAGAGAGAGAGAGAGAGAGAGAACACTGACACTTAATGCTGAACACTTTTAATGTCATTAACTACACAGCCTTATTGTGTGTGTGTGTGTGTGTGTGTGTGTGTGTGTGTGTGTGTGTGTGTGTGTGTGTGTGTGTGTGTGTGTGTGTGTGTGCGTGCGTGCGTGCGTGCGTGCGTGCGTGCGTGCGTGCGTGTGTGTGTGTATTTTGCTTTGTGTGTGAAGCATGTGTTAGGAATCTACCAACTTTACGGGTTCTGCTTGTTCTCCAAACGGATGTGACTGCAGAGAGAGAGAGAGAGAGAGAGAGAGAGAGAGAGAGAGAGAGAGAGAGAGAGAGAGAGAGAGAGAGAGAGAGAGAGAGGTATGTTTCCATAAAAAGGTCATCAACGATTGTGGCATGAGCATACTACCTGCTGTATTCTGAAAACTCACTTTTGAAAAATCGATACATATCTAACAAAAAGAAGAACATTGTAATAGGGACGCCGTAAATAATGACTAAAGCAATAGCAATAAGAACAACTATGGCAACAACTAAAACAACAGTGATCAAGACAACTGAAACACTGTAACAACAACGAATACAACAGAAACAACTAAACGACAACAACAATAATGACACAGGATCAACAACAATATCAACAGCAATAAGGACAGCAGGCATAACAACTATAACAACAACAATTGTTGCAACAACACAGAGGACAAGAGGAGCAATTACAACAACAATAAGGACAGAAGGAACGACAAAACTAAGCATGAGAATAAGAACAACATGGACAAATATAACGACGGCAAGGACATCGACTAAAACTACAGCGATGAGGACAACGGTAACAATCACAGTGACAACAACAACAAGAGCAACAGAAACAACAACCATAATAACAGAGAAAACGAAAAGAACAACAGTGTTCTTAAAAACAACAATAAGGAAGACAGGAACACAATAAACAAACAACAATACAGCCAACTGGAAAACTATTAAAACAATAATTAGGACGACAGTTCTTGGCTTGGCTTCGCAGATGAAGATTATTGAGGGGGTTGTCCACGTTGGTTGCAGGCGTGCTGCTGGCTGATGAGTCCTATGTGGGACTGGCATGATCTGCCACAGCGGCCACAGGTCAGCGTCGGGTCCGGTGGTTCTTGAGCTGCTGCAGCCTGGCGTGCTTTCCTCCTTTGCCTCTTTTCTCGGAGACTTTCTCTGCGGGAGGCTTCAAACGAGGATGCAGCCTTGTGAATGGTGCTTCTCCAGGCGCCACGGTCGGCAGCGAGGTCTCACCACTGGCGGTGGTCGATGTGACAGGTACTGAGGCTTTTCTTCAGATTGTGTCTTTGTAGCGCTTTTTAGGCGCTCCTCTATTATGAAGGCCAGTGGACAACTCTCCGTAGAGGACAATTTTTGGCAGGTGGTGATCCTCCATCCTGGAGACGTGCCCTGCCCAGCGCAGTTGGGACTTCAGCAGTAGAACCTCTATACTTGAGACCTCCGCTCTTTCGAGGACTTCGACGTTGGTGGTAAAGTCACTCCAATGGATGTTGAGAATTGTGCGGAGGCAGCGCTGCTGGAAGCGTTCAAGGAATCGCAGGTGGTGACGGTAAAGGACACACGACTCTGAGCCGTACAGGAGTGTGGTCAGTACGACTGCACGAAACACGCTGATCTTGGTGCTTTGTTTCAATGCCGGTTGTTCACACTCGTTTGTAGAGTCTTCCGAATGCACTGTTTGCTTTGGCCAGTCTGTTGTCAATTTCTTTATCAAGCTTGGCATCTGAAGATGTGGTGCACCCCAGATAGCTGAACTGCCAACTGTGATGTGAGGAGAGTGAAACTCTGTTCGGGGTGCAGGCTGATACAGGACTTCTGTCTTTTTCAGGCTAATTTCCAGTCCAAAGAGCTGTGCAGCCTCTGCAAAGCAGGAAGTTAGCCTTTGTAGAGCTGCTTCTGTGTGAGCAACAAGGGCAGCATCGTCTGCGAAAAGGAGCTCTTGGATCAGTTGCCCCAGCGTCTTTGTGTGGGCCTGTAGTCGCCGCAGGTTGAACAGGCTGCCGTCAGTGCGGTAGCGAATGTAGACGCTGTCTTCGTCTTCAAGGTCTTCAAGGGCCTGCTGGAGCATCATGCTAAAAAAGATGCTGAAGACTGTCGGAGCTAGAATACAGCCCTGCTTGACGCCGTTTGAGATGGAGAATGGCTCCGAGAGGACACTGTTGGGTCTAACCTGCCCGTTTTGGTCTTCATGCAGCTGGATGATCATGCTTTAGAATTTTGGTGGACAGCCCAGTTTTTCCAGAATTTGCCAAAGACCTTTCCTGCTCACAGTGTCGAAAGCTTTAGTGAGATAGACAAACATGATGAAGAGTCCCTTGTTTTGCTCGCGGCACTTCTCCTGGAGCTGGCGGAGGACAAATACCATGTCGGTAGTGCTCCTGTTGGCTCTGAAGCCACACTGGCTCTCAGGAAGGTGTTCGTTGGCGATGGTGGGGATCAGTCTGTTAAGCAAAACCCTGGCGAGGATTTTGCCTGCGATTGAGAGCAAGGTGATGCCGCGGTAGTTGGAGCAGTCTGACTTTTCTCCCTTGTTTTTATACAAAGTGATGATGACTGCACTGCGGAGATCTTGTGGAAGTTTGCCTTGCTCCCAACAGCATGACAGCATCTCATGGAGTTTGATGTGGAGAGAAGGGCCTCTATGGATCCAGATCTCTGGTGGTATGCCGTCAACTCCTGCAGCCTTGCCGCACTTTAGCTGTTGGATGGTTTTGGTGATCTCCTCCAGTGTCGGCACCTCATCAAGTTCAGCCTTGACTGGATGTCGCGGGATACGCTGAGTTGCTGCGTCTTGGACTGTATGGTCAGCGCTGAAGAGTGCCTGAAAATGCTCCAACCAGCGGCTCAGGATGCCATGTCTGTGAGTAGCACTTGTTCGTCTGCGCTGCGCAGGGGACTCAGGACCTGGTACGAGGGGCCGTACACCGCCTTTAAGGCTTCGTAGAACCTTCTGTAGTTACCAGTCAGCACAAAGCTGAGTTTTCTCAGCGATGGTATTCCACCATTCGTTTTGCATAACTCTAAGCATGCGCTGGAGGTTGCTACAGGCAAGGCGGAATGTGGCTTTCTTCCAGGGCAACCTGGCTGAGCTAGGTGTGCTTGGTGCACAAATCTCGTCTTCTCCAGCAACTTCTGTATCTCCTGGCTGTTCTCGTCAAACCAGTCTTTGTTCTTTTTGGTAGCGAACCCAAGGACTTCTTCAGATGCCTGTAGGATGGAGGATTTCAGGTGTTCCCAGAGTTCGTCAGGGGAGGGATTTAGTGGACTGTTTGGGGTCTTCTAGCCTCGACTGTAGGTTCGACTGGAAGTCAGCTTTCACTTCAGCCGACTGTACGCCACTGATGTTGATTTTCTTGCGTGGGACGCCTCCTCTCCAAGGTCTGGGTTTAAAGTGGAGCCGCAGCTTGCAGCTTACGAGGCGGTGGTCTGTCTGACACTCTGCACTGGGCATCACTCGGGTATGCAAGACGTCCTTTAGGTCTCGCTGGCGCACTAAGACGTAGTCTAGGAGGTGCCAATGTTTGGACCGAGGATGCATCCAGGTTGTCTTGAGACTGTCCTCCTGCTGAAAGTTGATAGTTGTGATGGAGAGTTGCAGCTCGGCGCAAAACTCCAACAGCAGTCGCCCGTTGTCGTTGCAGTTTCCAACACCGTGATTGCTGAGGTCTCCTTTCCAGGCTTCTGCATCTTGGCCTACTCGGGCGTTGAAATCCCCAAGGACAATGACCTTGTCGTCTGCAGGGGTGCTCTGTACGAGGTCGCGCAGGTCGCTGTAGAATCTTTCCTTTTCTGCAGTCTCAGCAAGTAGAGTTGGGGCATACATACTAAACAGTGTCGCAGACTGGTTGCCATGCAAAGGTAGGCGCAATGACATGACCGATCAGAGTGCCCCGCTGGCAGGTGTTCTAGCTTGGAGGCAATGGAAACTCTGACCATGAAGCCAACTCCCGAAAGGTGTTTTTTTCTGCTGCAGATTTGCCAGACCAGTAGAGGGTGTAACCGGCGCCGTGTTCTTTAAGGCTACCCTCCTCTAAACAGCGGACTTCACTTAATGCAGCAATGTCTATGTATAGTCTGGCAAGTTCATGACCAATCAGAGCAGAACGTCGCTCAGGGCGGCCGCTGGACGGACCTGTCGAGCATGGTCCTGACGTTCCAGCATGCAATTTTAAGACCTTGTACAGCCTTTGTGGTGGGTGTT
>JADBJO010000364.1:609022-614022 GCA_016801955.1 Conus betulinus | reverse complement strand
AGAAGTGGCCTTTGCAAGCTCAACCATCACACGTTAACATAGTTCCATGTTGGAGACACAGACATGTGCCCCTATGGTACAGCAGCAGAGACGGTAGAACAAGTCCTGCAGTGGTGGCTGTCCATGTTTCCAGAGTAAAATGGTGGCAGTATGGCCCACAGACACATCACTCCAGGAGATCTTCGGACCACTGCACTGACTGTCTGAGGTGGACGGCAGATTTTACTACTCGAACCCATGGCTCCGTCGAAGTGAACGACGAAGAAGAAAGAAACGGCAAAAGGGTAAGAATGTGTGTGATGTGCTACATTGTTTGGTTTGCATTTGAGTTGTCACTCGTTACTCTTGAAAAAAAAAATGAGAAGAGTAAGCAACAGGAAACAGGTAATCCACATTTTTCTGCATATCCGTCCACAATCAGTCAATCTCTCTCTCTCTCTCTCTCTCTCTCTCTCTCTCTCTCACACACACACACACACACACACACACACACACACACACACACGCACGCACACACACACACACACACACACACACACACACACACACACACACACACACACACACGCACACACACACACACACACACACACAGCAATACTCATGAACCGAGCCAAAGCCAACCAGACCTGTCCATCACACATGTGTTGATTGTAATGAACACTTCAAGTCAGAGAGAACTGAGGCGTTGTGAGCAGCCTGTCTGTCCTGATGCCTCGAAGAGTGTGTGTCTGCCTCAGAACATCTGCCTTTGCCACTGTTTTTTTTTTTCACTCCATAATTTGTCATAATGTACGGAAGATGTTTTACATTTCTATTTAATTCCCCCCCCCCCCCCCCCCCCCCCCCCCCCCCCCCCCCCCCCCCCCCCCCCCCCCCCCCCCCCCCTTTTTTGTTTTTCTCCTCCCTCTTTTTGAACAACTGTAGGCTTGCGTTTTGTTTCCATTAGAGTTGTAGATGTGGTTCTTGGCTCTCTCTCTCTCTCTCTCTCTTTCTTTCTCTTTCTCTCTCTCTTTCTGTTGCGCGCGCGCGCACACACACTCACACACGAAGAGAGAGAGAGAGAGAGAGAGAGAGAGAGAGAGAGATGAAAAAAAATATGCTCACCATCTAGCACAAGAAAGATGATGAGCAGAAAGCCTGAACACTTTACGCGCAACATTGTCAAATGTTGTTATGCACTTTTTACACAGGGAATGCTGCTGCTGCTGCTGCTGCTGCTGGTGTCTCACTCTCCTCTCCAGTCCCCTCCTCTGCTTTGTAGTATATTGTACCGAATGGTGTAATTTCTATGATGAAAAGGGTGAGCTGCGTGCATCCTCCCAGCGTGCTCACTCACTCAACGAAGATGCTGTCAAAGCTTTTCATGTCAGCGTTTGTGATTCGTTAAAATCATGAATCAGATTCTTCCAGTTGTTTCGGAGTTAATCCCTGGTAGGCTGTAGCAGAGAAAGTAGCTTTACCCTTTGACGATACAAATGTCACAAGCTCTGGGTCAGCGTTCGCACATGCGCACTGTTCACAGTCGGAGTGCAGGGCGTTAGGTACAGATTGCCCACTTAACAGCAGATATAATGTTGAAATGTAAGGTTGCCTATTTGGTGACCGCCATGGAGAACAAATAAGTAGACCTTTTGTCTATGTCTGCTGATTGTAGGTAAATGGGGGAGGGTTGTAGCTGAGGACAGGCAATTGACGTTACGGGGAATGGCACTGGCTCTATGTCCATTTTGTTCACTCTGGTGGAATGCGCTTACTATACGAGTTTTTGGATTGTTTGTTGGTCTGGTCAGTAACGATCTTTCAACCTTGGCTGTCTGGGAAACGAATCCATCCTATGATAAAAAGCTTCACTACACTCGAAAACGATTTTCTTACCTGAAGTTAAAAAAAAAAAAGGCTAAACTACGCTCTTCTACTTTAAAGCAATTTTGTTTTCTTTCGTTTGTTGCTGCCGCTGTTGTTGTTGTTGATGTTGTTGTTGTTGTGTTTTCGTTGTCTTCGCAGTCGTCGTTGTTTCTTTGCCAGATTAAATCGAAATCTCTACCAGCCGCCAAGGTCTAGTGTAAGTGTCGTGGATTGCAGGCTGGAAACCATGGGTTTGAGTCTCATTAGAGACATAATTGTGATGCTCGTAGTGAGTTATTGAGTGTGCTGTTGGTTTAAGCAGGAAAACTAGAGACGCTCAGTCGAGTTTCATTCATATTACCTGAATGTCTTGACCAACACTGCATGTAACTGTGTATATCTAGGGCCTGGCTGACACTGGGATATCAGAATTACGAACAGAAGCAGAGAGAGCAGTCTCGTGATGCAGTCTCAGAATAAAAAAAAAAAAAAAGGACTCTTACAACATCGTCAGATCATCTTAAATATCTTGGTTGTGTCTAATAACTCTTATTTTCGTTTCTTCATGCCTTTGGAGATCTTCTCAGGCCACCCGATGTACATGATGTAACGTAGGCATCTGCTTCGAACGTTTGGAACAAACTGGTGATGATTTGGGCATTCTCAATGTCTCGGATCCATGCAGAAGGACTGCCTTTATGTTGGTGTTGAAGATTCTGATCTTGCCCGCCGAGACAGAGACTTGAGTTCCAGATGGGTCGCAGACTGTTGAATGCATGCCATGCTTCATTGATTCGGCTCTTTTTGTCCTTGTCTGCACCGCTATCTTTACTGAAGGTGCTCCCGAGGAATGCCAAGTGGTCTGTCTCATTGATATTTGCTCCCTGAAGTTGAATTGGGAGCTCTTGTTTGTTGTTGATTCTCATCATCTCTGTCTTCTTGGAGCTGATTTTCTGCTAGTTTTCTCTGCCTCTTCAGTAAGTCGTGTCAGCTTTGAATGCATGCTGCTTGTATGAAAGGAGTCTGACGTCGTCGAGGTCTTCAAGTAGTTCGATGAGAATACCCATAGATGCCCATATAACTGTCTATGGTTGTCATTTTCAAGGTCCAGACAAGGTCCATTAGAAAGACTGTTGATGACAGCATGCAGCCCTCTCTTCCTCGCGAAAGGGCTGCCAGGTTAACTTCTCACTGTGGATGACTTGGAAAGTGGAGTCCTCATATAGCCACCGGACGATGTTAATAAATTTTGAAAGAATTCCACAGAGATCCGTCAACTTTCAGATAGTCTCTCTGTCTATGCTCTCGAAGGCTTTTTCAAAATCCACATATCATATACAGGGATGACTGCCATTCATTGGACTGCTCAATGATGATGCGCAGAGTGGCGATGTGGTCTGTAGATGATCTGTCCTGATAGAACTATGCCTCCTCTTATCCCAGTCTCTTGTCCAGCGTCTCTTTCAATTTCTCCAGGATGATTCTAGTCAGGATTTCAGTGGGAAATGGAATGGAGCACAATACCCTACCAACTAGAAAGGTCACCTTTCTTGGAAAGTTTCACCAGGTAGCCTAACTTCCAGTCTACTGAGACCTGTTCCTGCTCCCAAATCTGTTGCAAAAAGAGCAGTAACATCACCGCTGATGTTGCTGGGTTTTACCTTGAGTCCCACAAAGAGGGGGATGCCATCTGAACCTGCAGTCTTGCTTCGGTTCAGTTTTTCTGGATTTAAAATCGGAGTGTCACGTTTTGAATCCCCAAAGCTGGTCTGTTTTTCCATTTTTGTCTTTGCTCTAGCTGTCTGGCAAGCATTTTCCATTTTGCAGGACCAATTCAGGCGCCAAAGAGCTCAAGCTTCTCGTGTCAAACAGAAAACCAATTCTTAAGGCCTCAGTCAGAAAGAGGATCAGCCCTCAGATTTCATGATCTGTAAATACTTGTTTGTTTTGCATAGATCGCAGAGGTCAGTTAGGGTTTTAACTTTTCGGAATTTCTTTTTATGGTTCACAAGTAGCTGGAACTTGTCACACCAATGTCTCTTTCCACTTGTCTAAATGCTTTCTTACTTTGAACAGTTTCCCATTGCCTAAGCATGATGTTTCATGAACTGTTTAGACCCTGAGCCTTCCATTTGTATGATTACTCCATCTGAAAAGGTCGTGAAAATGTTACAAAAAAATGTAATAGGAATGACTGACTTTGACCATGCTATTTTAAGTATAAACAACTACAGGCATTTTAATGCCTTTGTGAGATAGTAATTGAAAATTTGGAGTAACAGTATTGTTACACATGTGCTATTACACATTAACAGCAGCAGCAGCAGCAGCAGCAGCAGCAGCAGCACCATCAGCAGCAGCAGCAAAAACAAACAACAACGACGACGACGCTTTGTTAAAATGGGGTGGAATGAGACACCCTGGGTAGGATGAGACACCTATATGAGCATTATGGCTACCGATTTATCAGTGGATAGTCACCAACTGACAATTGCTCATAGAAGAAGAAAAAGATACAACCGAAGGTGCGGGTAGGACCCGGAGAAGTACTGTCCTCAATTGCCGAACAAACCAGCTGGGAGCAATCCTGCACCATCCTTGGAAGCCTGCTCTCTGTTCACAAAGGGTGCAGGCACGCACAGCGCATTCCATTAACACATGAAGGGACATAATTGCTCCCTGGCAGATTCCATTGTGTAATGGCCACCGGATTTGAAATGACAGAACCTCCACGGAGCGTTCACATGAATGTCCCAGCTCATAGTATCAGCTCATGTTTCATGACTGCAGCGCCCACCGGCAAAAAAAACGCCACCGTCAAGTAACTGCCGTGTGCATCCTGTCGCCTCACTCGTTGCTGTTCCGCTGATAGGTGATGACAGTACAACTCCAGACACAGCCACGCTTTCGCATGAGGTCTTACGTGCTCTCTGAAGAGGATCCTAGGTCAAAGTCTTTCCCGTTGTCAACAGGCCTTTCCCTGCGGTCAGAGTCCCCACCGTCGCAGGACCTTTTCGCCATGCAGAGTCGGCCAAAAGGCTGCTGATAGTACTGTTATCATTATCGAAGTATTGTAACTACATTATGATAAAAGTGAGTTCTGTTTATAGTTGATTTTACACATACATTGTCGCTGTTTAATCCAAATTCGT